>SKCR01044568.1:0-66489 GCA_019454045.1 Zanthoxylum bungeanum | reverse complement strand
TATTGCTAGGAAGGTTAGCTTGTGGTCTGTAACTCTGAGCATTGGCTAGTTTTCCCATTTGATTCTCCAGAGTTTTCAAAGATGCTGCTTGACTTTGAATTAATGCTGCTTGTGATTGAAACATAGAATCATATTTGGCTGCTTGAGAGTCGTATTTGGCTTATAGCTTTTTAAACTTCTCTGCAAGAATATTTTTCTACTTCTGGATTATTTGCATACTCATGGACCTTATTTTGCTGTTGGAATCATTGTGGTGGATTATTCTTTTGCCATGAATTATTGCTCCAAACGAAATTGGGATGATTCATCCACCATGGGTTGTAAGTGTTGGAATATGGATTGTTCCCCTGTCTGTTGAAATTATTGAAATAATTCACCATCTCATCATGTTGGTTTGTCTCTGGTGCTCCTCCATATGGTGAACTTGTCAATCAAATATTTCCATGAATTTGCATATCTGATCCAGCTTGGCATTAATTGCTGTGTTGGCTCCAACTTCGTAAATTCCTACAATTCATTGGATCATGCTCCTTTCTATTGGCCACAAAGAATTATTGTTGGCCATCCCTTCAATTAAGTCTCAGGCTTGATCTTCTCCTTTTGCCATTAAAGCTCCTCCAGCAGCAGCATCAATTGTAGTTCTCATTAGTCCAGAAAGTCCATTATAGAAGGTTTGGACTTGTAGCCACTTTGCAATCTCATGGTGAGGACATTTCTGAAGTAATTCCTTGTATCTTTCCCAAGCTTCACAGAGGGATTTCGAGTCATGTTGTACAAAAGATGTAATGTCATTCCTCAGTTTTGTAGTTCTAGTTGGGGGAAAGTACTTTGCAAGGAATTTAGTGGCAAGAGTGTTCCAAGTTGTGATGTAACCTGCTGTAGTGAATGTAGCCAAGCCTTAGCTCTGTCTTTCAAGGAATATGGAAAAACACGCAGTCTCATTGCTTCTTCAGCTGCTCGTTTGTAATTAAATGTGCCGTAAACTTCCAGGAAGTTGCTGATGTGGGAATTAGGATCTTCAATTGCATTCCCCCCAAACTGAACTGATTACTGTATCATATGGATGTATGTTTTGATGTCACAAGTATTTTCTAGTAAATGAGGAAGTACAATACATGAAATGAAGCCGTCAACCACCGGAATAGTTCTGTCTCGAATGGGAATTGGTGGTGCAACTTCCAACGATTCAGGTTCCATATTGATGAGAGCTTATTGGCCCTTCTCGCCTTTCCCTTCTCAACTGTCTGATGGTTCTTTCAATTTATGGGTCAATCAGTCGGATTTCAAAGCTTTTGGTTCATCTCATGTAGTGTCTAAGAACCTGAAACACAAGAAAACAAAAATAATAAGTAAAAAAATTAGACACAGTTAAAAGTATCTAACCCCAAGATTAACAGTGAAAGATAAATAAGTCCCCGGCAACGGCACCAAAAACTTGATCGGTGAAATCACACACGTAATACAAGCGCACGTATCGCTCAAGTAGTATAAAATGTATCGATCCCATGAGGACTTAATACCTTAGCTATCAATTTATGAAGTTAAATATTTACGAGTACCTAATAGATTAGTGTGTTGATTGAATGGTGATTTTTGTCTGAAAACATGTAAATAAAACAGTGCGAAAGTAAATTTAAGGAAAATTCAATATTAAGAAACTATTTGGGTTTGTGAATCCTTCCAATATCTTTTAAAGATGAAGTGGTTATCTTATGTTTGTGCAATATATCAGTTTATTAACCTGGAACATGAAATTATGCAAAAGCCTCTATCGATGGTCAGATGCAAACATTCAAATAACCCAATTAATCATATGTCTATGTGAACCAAGTTACCTGAATTCATTAAGATTAAGTTCCAATTGTAGCTACCCCGCCCGACAGGTATATGTCTATCCTATAAGGATATCTACCTAAAGGTCACCATGCCTCGAGGTGAGATCGTGAGTTATTGAGTCTAATGCTTAAACTTAAAATTTCTTCGTCAAGTTTATTTTAAGTTTACCAGATCAATCTTATTAATGGCCAGTTAACAAGAAGCATTAAGCTTAAGACTCAATAAATAAACCTTTATAGTACCCAAGACACAAAATAACCCCTTATAAACCGGTGATATTGGAATTCATCATAATAATTAAATGACATAAAGTAAAGCTTGGAAATTAAAAAGGTAAATAAAGCAATAAAGAAAATGTTGGGGTTAGAAGATCCACTTATATTACTTCTATTTTAGATATCTCTCTTATTATAATATATAAACTTTACATGACATTACCAACTGACCATATAGGCGGTATCCTGATTAAGTCAGATTTATGATTAAGTCTAACCGACCATAAAGGCGGTATCCCATTAAGTCAGGTTTTAAATAGTTTATATTTTATAATTAATGGACATTAATATAAATATTAGTAATAAAAGCTTTACCATTCACCCCAGCAGAGGGGAGTTAGCTCCTCATACAGAAAAGTAAAAAAAAAAGACTGAAAAGTAAAGTAAAGAAAGAACTATTGCGTAAAATAAAAAAATTAAATACAGAAGGTTGTAAATAAACAAACAAGATACAATCTTCTTAGTATTCTTAAGGAATACCCAGAAGAATGTATGAATTGTAATTCTGATTTCGGCCTCAATATATAGGCAAAGTTAGGTCCTGCGTGTCGTGGCGCGTGGAACATTACGCATCACGACGAGCCATTGATTGTTGACGCGTGGCACACGATTTCCGAAGATGATGACACATGTTTGTCGGCAGAATTATTGATGAGTGGTAAATGTATCACTATTTCTCACTCATTTGACCTAATATTTTTAATAGATTCTTGAGTTTTGTGAATATTTTGATGTGTTTTGTGTTATTTTGTAGATAAATAAAGTTTCAGGACTCTCTGGAGGTGATTTGGGGCCAAAACAGTGAAAAATGGACAAAAGGATAATTTGGTAATTTTACGCATCGCGACGCGCAAGCCTTCGATGTCGCGACGCCTAACATGCGCATGAGCTGCTAACGTGCACCGAGGGACACGTGTCAGAATCTGAAAAGTTTGACTTGCTAACGTGCGTCGTGCCACATGTCAACATCACAACTGATCTGCTAACGTGCGCTGTGCCACGTGTCATCATCCTATGGTGCCGAAAATCGCCATCGCCACATGTCGCCACGTGTCAGCCATGTCATCGTCCACATCAGCAGTAGACCGAGTCAACTCGCCACGTCATCATCAGCCAATCACAGCGTGCCATGTGTCGCAATCCTACGGTATCGATAATCACTTTCGCCACGTCATCGCCATGTCATCACAATTATTGAATCAATTATCCACATCGCCATGTCATCGGATAAGAATCTGAAGCAGCCAACCAGAGTGCGACATGTGGCACGTCGCGACGCGCACACCTTATCGAGGCCTATAAATTCAGCTCGAGGTTTCAGTTTCAGAAGTACC
The DNA here is from genome assembly GCA_019454045.1 of Zanthoxylum bungeanum. Classification (NCBI taxonomy): domain Eukaryota; kingdom Viridiplantae; phylum Streptophyta; class Magnoliopsida; order Sapindales; family Rutaceae; genus Zanthoxylum; species Zanthoxylum bungeanum. The sequence goes on along the minus strand of SKCR01044568.1, from coordinate 63,044 downwards.
TTCCTCTCTGAATTCTCTGATGTAAATAGGGAGTTTTATATCTAGTTTACTTTAAATTTTAGTTTTGTAATTAATTTTAATTATGTTCTGTAATAATAATTTACTTTCTTTACTTTTTCAGTTTTTACTATTCAACATAAGGAGGTAACTTCCCACTGCTAGGGTGAAAGGTAAAACTTTTATTACTATTATTTAGATTAATCTCCCTAATTATAATATATTCACTATTTGAAATTTGACATAATGAGGATACCGCTATATTGGCCGGTTGGTAATTGATATTAAATTGATTTTTATTTGACTAAGCAAGGATATCGCCTGGTTGGTCGGTTGGTAATTTACCGCCTATATGTCTGGTTTATGGATAAATATTGTTACCGCCTTAATGGCTGGTTGGACTTAATTTGACTTAATCAGGTTACCGCCTATATGGCTGGTTGGTAATGTTATCACAAGTTAATATATTATATTAAGGAAGATATCTAAAATAGTAGTAGTAAAAGTAGATCCTTTAACCCTAGCATTTTATTTTTGTAATTTTACTTTTCAGAATTTACTTTACCGCATTTACTTTTCAGCATTTTATTTTATGTCTTTTACTTTTAAGTTTTTACTAGCCCTAGTTATGTGTCGTAACTAAGTTAGTTATCTAGGGTTGTGATGAATTCTAATATCACTGGTTTATAAGGGGTTATTTTGTAGTTTGGGTAATTTAAAGGTTTACTTATTAAGTCTTAAGCTTAATGCGTTTTGTTAATTGACCACTAATAAGATTGATCTGGTAAATCTAAAATAAACTTGACAAAGGAATTTTAGGTTTCAGCCTTAGACTTAATAGCCCACGATCTTCCTTGAGGATATATAACCCTTTAATATATTTCCTTACAGGATAGATATATACCTGTCAGGCGGGGGTAGCCATAATTGGAACTTAAACTTAATGAATCCATGTAATTTGGTTGACATAGACATATGGTTCAATTGGGTTATACTTGGTATTTATGTCTGACCATCGACAGAGGCTTTCGCATAATTTCGTGTTTCAGGTTAGTAAACTGATTTATTACACAAACATGAAATAACCACTTCATCTTTTAAAAGATATTAGAAAGATTCACAACCCTAAATAGTTTCTTAATATTGAATTTTCTTAAACCTAGTTTCGTGCAATTTTATTTACTTGTTTTTAAATTCAAAATCATCACCATTTCAAATCAATCAATCAACCTGTTAGATACTAGTAATCATTTGACCTCATAAAATTAATAGATTAGGTATTAAGTCCTCATGAGATCGATACTTTTTATACTACTTGAACGATACGTGCGCTTGCGTTATACACGTGTGATTACGCCGGTCAAGTTTTTGGCGCTGTTGCCGGGGTGACCGGTGCGTAATCACACGCGTATAACGCAAGCGCACGTATCGTTCAAGTAGTATAAGAAGTATCGATCCCACGAGGACTTAATACCTAATCTATTAATTTTATGAGGTCAAATGATTACTAGTATCTAACAGATTGATTGATTGATTTGAAATGGTGATGATTCTAAATTTAAAAAAAATAAATAAATAAAATTGCACGAAAGTAGGTTTAAAAAAATTCAATTTTAAGAAACTATCTAGGGTTGTGAATCTTTCTAATATCTTTTAAAAGGTGAAGTTGTTATTTCATGTTTGTGTAATAAATCGGTTTACTAACCTGGAACAAGAAATTATGCGAAAGCCTATGTCGATGGTCAGACGCAAATACCCAGTATAACCCAATTGAACCATATGTCTATGTCAACCAAATTATATGGATTCATTAAGATTAAGTTCCAATTATGGCTACCCCGCCCGACAGGTATATGTCTATCCTGTAAGGAAATCTATTAAAGGGTTATCTATCCTCAAGGAAGATCGTGGGCTATTAAGTCTAAGGCTGAAACCTAAAATTCATTTGTCAAGTTTATTTTAGATTTATTAGATCAATCTTATTAGTGGCCAATTAACAAGACGCATTAAGCTTAAGACTTAATAAGTAAACCTTTAAATTACCCAAACTATAAAATAACCCCTTATAAACCGGTGATATTAGAATTCATCACAACCCCAGATAACTGGCTTAGTTACGACACATATTTACGGGTAGTAAAAACTTAAATAAAATAAAAGACATAAAGTAAATTGCTGAAAAGTAAATGACAGAAAGTAAATGCTGAAATTAAATACTGAAAATTAAATGCTGAAAAGTAAATGCTGAAAGTAAATTACTGAAAAGTAAATGCTAAAAGTAAATTGCTGAAAAGTAAATACTGAAAAGTAAATTGCTGAAAAGTAAATAAAGTAAAAGTACAATAAAAGAAAATGTTGAGGTAAAAGGATCCACTTTTATTACTTCTATTTTAGATATCTCCTTTAATATAATGTATTAATTTTGCATGATAATTACCAACCAGCCATATAGGCGGTATCCAGATTAAGTCAAATTAATAATTAATTACCAACCGACCAATCAGGCGGTATCCAGTTTAGTCAGGTTAAAACCAATTTAAATAATTACCAACCGACCAATATGGCGGTATCCTTGTTAAGTCAGGTTTTAACTAGTTTATATATTATAATTAAGGGAGATTAATCTAAATATTAGTAATAAAAGTTTTACCTTTTACCCCAGCAAAGGGGAGTTACCTCCTCATTACTGAAAAGTAAAAATTGAAAATTAAAGAAAGAAAAGTATTGTGCGTAAAAGTAAATTGCGGAAAGTAAAAACTGAAAAGTAAAGAAAAGAAATTGCGAAAGCGGAAATTAATTACTGAAAGCTGTAAATAAACAAACAAGATACAATCTTCTTAGTATTCTTAAGGAATTCCTTAGAAGAAAGTATGAATTTACAAATGAAATGGCTTGGTATTTATAGGCAAAATTTTGCCTTCATCCAATCATCCACCAAATCCATTATTAATTGCTCCACTAATTGCTCCACTAATTGCTCCACGAAATCCATTATTAATTGCTCCACTAATTGCTTATCATGTTTGGTGGTTATTTGATAATTTTTATTATTTATTTATTAATTTATTTTTTGCTTTGAAAATGACTTTAATAATTACACACAACACAGTTTTGGATGGTTCATCAATTTCGGGCATGCAATCTTCGGATTTCGAAATTATTTTGTCTTTCAAAGTTGTAGATCATTGAGTATTCTTTAATCTGGATCTTGAATCAGCTCAATCCGATATCGGAGTAAAACGTTATGCCCAAAATACGACAGATGCGTAAAATTGGAATTTCCAAAACTGCACTTCGTTAAAACACCATTTCAAGTTTCAAATCTCCAAAATTTAATATGTCAAGTCCCATTTTTTGCCCTTATTTGACCCACATTTCGTCCTAAATGATTTCATTGTATCCCAATATTATTTTATCTGTAAAATAAATTAAAACACATCAAAACGTTCATCAAACCCGAGAAACTAAACAAAATATTAAGTAAAAGGGGCGGTAAATATTGATATATTTTCCGCTCATCACACCCCCAAACCTAACATTTTGCTAGTCCTCGAGCAAAACAACAAAATAAAATAAAATAAATAATTAAAATTAAATTAAGCCACTTTCGTAGGGATCACAGTTGCATTTAACATATGCAATAAGCCTTTAAACCCCTAGGTGTCCCTAGTGGACAAGTTATAGTCTCGTGAGGGCTTACAGCAACGATACCCACAAATATTTTACAAAAGTAAAAAGATAATAAAACTAATGCACACAAAAGCAAAAAGACAAGAGACAAGAGAATAAAGAAGTTAGTGACTAATCAGGTGAAACTTCTACTCCAAGTTATTAGTTGTTTTATTTCTTTCTAAATTACTGAATAAGTAAATTCTCCGATTATATTTACCATTCTCCATATGCACAGCCGAAAAAATATTAATCAACTCATTTTTGCCCACAACAGTCACAAGTGCAGTTGATAAGAGAGTAATATTTTTGTCCTAAAGTTTTATCAGAATTCACACCTTTTTGCAGCAATGGAATAATTTTTCTGATTTTTCTTTTGATTTTTGATTTATTTATTTATTTATATACAATATCTTCCATCTATGTAGCGAGTGTTGGGTCGGTGGCTCCCAAACCAGTTGGCTTTAGGGCACCAGGTTTTAAGACACCCCTACGGACTTAATTACTCAGACTTCAGATATATATATTTTTGCAACATCCTTGATCCATATAGCGAGCTTTGGGCCAGTGACTCCCAAACCAGTTGGTTTTAGGGCACTAGGTGTTAAAACACCCTTACAGACTTAATAACTCAGATCTCAGATTTTATTTTATTTTTTTTTACTCCATTGCTTTTTGAGATGTTTCCTCCAATTAAACTAGAGCACTGAATATTACAAACTTTTCAATTTTAGCTAATGTCCGTATGTTACTATGCATGTTGATAATACCTGCCAACTGAGCATATGAAGATCCATTTTAATCAGTATTATGGGGAATTCACAAATTAAATAATTCAAAAGGAAATAAACAAAAATTAATTTGTTCCGAAATAGGTTTGAGATACGTCTCAGGAGTGGAAACTCCTTACACAGCTATCTCTCACCAATTTCACATTTTTAGTCAAAATAAAGACACAAAAACGCAAAAAAAAAATTTGTAATTTTTGAAAAAATTTCAATTTTTTTGTATTTTTTTGAAAAATTTTGGACTAAAAAATAAAAATAAAACACAGATTAAAAACAAGGTACTGATCAACTAATTCCCTCCCCCAAACATAAATGAGACATTGTCCCCAATGTCTTAAACAGTAGAAGAAGAGTTTAGAAGATAATATCTGGTTAACTGAAATTCTACAGGAAATTAAAGGTTAAGATCCAGATTAATCCGACGCCTCTTACCACGATCGTCTTCGGACCAATTTATCTTTAAAATGATAGGGTCAACTTGTGGTTCATAGGCTAAGATTTGGTCAATTAGATCCGGAGCAGTTCTGGCAGTAAAGAGGAGTTCTTTCATAGGTTTTGACACGAACCCATTTCTCCGAGCATCATCAAGAAACACACAAAGAAAATCATAAAATTCTTAAACATTGTATAGTCCAAGTGGTTTCTGGTGTATGTTCAGGTTCGCCCAAGATAACACTATAGAAATTTCCTCCAATGTGCCCAAGCCACCTGGCAAAGCAATAAAAGCATCAGCACGATTAATCATTTCTACCAATCGTTCAGACATACCTGGCACGATCAGTTCCTCTCCGTTTGATGGTTCAATAAGATTTGCCTCTGCCAATGGTTTTGGAATGATTCCCAAAACGTGACTGCCTCCTTCATATACGGCATTTGAAACGATCCCCATTAGTCCAAGATTGCCTCCGTCATATACTAAGTGCATATTCCTTGCAGCTAAGACTCGACCCAATTCCTGTGCTGCCTCTACGTATTGTGGCCTAGTACCAACACTAGTACCACAAAACACACAGATGTTCTCAACTCGTCTTCTTGAAGTGGCTTCCATCTTTTACTCTGGATGTCTTCAAAAGTGCAATGATGAGTTGAATTTATAACACCTGAAAATGGTGAGTAAAATAATAGCACTAGTACCTGCCAAATGACAATTATTAGTTAAACAGCAAAATAAATCGTGATAGTCAAAAAGGTCTGGATCGTGTCGGAGAAAACAAAAAGAAAACAACAAAACAAATTACAATTATTAGGAAAAGACACAGAGATATAATATTTACAAGAAAATTAGCGGCTTGATTGACGTCTATGCGTCAGGGACAAGTTTCCCATCCAATTCTCTTATAAATTGGCAAACAGGGTCTTTTTGAGTCAGATTCCCAACACTTAACTGTTGTCTTTCTTTTTGAAATTGTGCATATAACACACGAATTTCGTGATACACATATCTACTGGGATGCGTCTCAAGATTTTTAGATATATCGTCCAAAGACTCCTTACTCAAGCCATCTCTAATGAAATTAATCTTATCTTCGCGGTTATCAGACACCATTCCTAAATAACGACAACGAGTATCACAAAACGTACGAGCACATTTATAACAGACACACATTCTTTTGGCTCTTCTCTTTTTAGCATAAGTGCTTCTTCCTAAACCAGGAAGATGTGAAATAAAAGAGTCAGAAGACTCACTTGCCAATTGGACCCGTGCTTCAATAATCCAACGAATGTCAGTAGGAATACCTTTGATCATCAGTAACCTCATCCATTCCAAGCGAGCTTTGTAGACTTTTATCAGAGATTTTTTAGGGAGAGAAGGAAATTGCTTGTGAAGATTTGTGAGAGCTTCTTCCATCGTGAAAGAACTTAATCTGCAAAAACTAAACACACCAAATTAAATCACACCAAATCACAATATATACATAAATTGCATGGGTTGCCTCCCTGCGAGCGCTAAATTTAAAGTCGTCAGCTAGACTTGACTTCTCGATCATTAGGCTTGATCTGAAAGTGTGACACTTTCTGAAAGTGTGACACTTTCTTTTTGTCGCTCAAACGATTCACCCCAGTAGTGCTTAACACGCTTCTTTTTAAACTTGAAAGTTTTGTTGGAGTCAGGATCATGTATCTCAACGGCTCTATCTGGTAAAACCTTGGTGATCACAAATGGATCTGACCACCGTGATTTTGGCTTCCATGGGAATAATTTCACACTTGATTTGTTTAACAGTACCTTCTGCCCTCATTCCAGTTGTATGCGCACTAACTTCTCATCATGTCTTTTCCTTGCCTTTTCTTTGTACAATTTGGCATCCTCAAAAGGCTGATTGTGAAATTCCTCTAATTCGTTGAGCTGGTGGAACTTTTTCTCTTATGTTGCTTGTAGTAAAAGAATTGGCTTTTTCAGTGCAAAAGATGCTTTATCTTCAGGCTCCACAGAAAATTGACATGGTTTAAGTTTGTCAATAGAACTTTGCATTGCATTTGAGTTCTGAATGGTACTGTGTATCACATCAAGTCTGAAACATTCCTCATTCTTTTCATCTTCTGGGAAATTCATGGACTTGAAAACATTTAATGTTACTTCTTGGTCTTGTACCCTCATGGTTAATTCCCCTTTTTGTACATCAATAATGGTTCTACTTGTAGCCAAGAATGGTCTCCCGAGGATGATTGGAACGTCTGCCTCTTCCTCCATATCAAGGACAATAAAATATGCTGGGAAAATGAATTTGTCAACCTTGACCAGCACATCCTCAACTACGCCTCTTGGAAATACGAGCGTTCTATCAGCAAGTTGTTGACCGGTGCTTAATCACACGCGTATAACACAAGCGCACGTATCGTTCAAATAGTATAAAAAGTATCGATCCCACGAGGACTTAAAACCTTTGCTATTAATTTTTTATGAGGTCAAATATTTACAAGTATCTAATAGATTGATTGTTTGATTGGGTGGTGACTTTACAACCCCAGATAACTGGCTTAGTTACGACACATATTTACGGGTAGTAAAAATTTAAATAAAATAAAAGACATAAAGTAAAATACTGAAAATTAAATACTGAAAAGTAAATTGCTGAAAAGTAAAAAGTAAAAGTAAAAAGTAAAAGTAAAAAGTAAAAAGTAAAAAGTAAAAAGTAGAAAAAATAAAAGTAAATTACTGAAAAGTAAATTGCTGAAAAGTAAATTACTGAAAAGTAAATTACTGAAATTAAATAAAGTAAAAGTACAATAAAAGAAAATGCCGGGGTTAGAGGATCAACTTTTATTACTACTATTTTAGATATCTCCCTTAATATAATATATTAACTTTGCGTGATAATTACCAACCAGCCATATAGGCGGTATCCTGATTAAGTCAAATTAATAATTAATTACCAACCGACCAACCAGGCGGTATCCATACTTAGTCAGGTTAAAACCAATTTATAATTAATTACCAACTGGCCAATATAGCGGTATCCTCATTAAGTCAGGTTTTAAATAGTTTATATTTTATTTTTAAGGGAGATTAATCTAAATAGCAATAATAAAAGATTTACCTTTTACCCCAGCAAAGGGGAATTACCTCATCATTGCTTGAAAATAAAAACTGCAAAAGTAAAGAAAGGAAAGGATTGTGCGTAAAAGTAAATTACGGAAAGTAAAAACTGAAAAATAAAGAAAAGAAAGTGCGAAAGCGGAAATTAATTACTGAAAGCTGTAAATAAACAAACAAGATACAATTTTCTTATTTATTCTTTAGGAATTTCAAAGAAGAAAGTATGAATTTTACAAATGAAATGGCTTGGTTTTTATAGGCAAAATTTTGCCTCCATCAAATCATCCATCAAATTCTCCACCAAATCCATTATTAATTTCTCCACTAATTACTCCACCAAATCCATTATTAATTGCTCCACCAATTGCTTATCATGTTTGGTGATGATTTGATAATTTGATAATTTATTTATTAAATTATTTTTTGCTTTGAAAATGACTTTAATAATTACAAACAACACACTTCTGGATGGTTCATCAATTTCGGTCATGAAATATTTAGAATTCGAAAGTATTTTGTCTTTCCAAGTTGTAGATATTTGAGTCTTCTTTAATCTGGAACTTGAATCAGCTCAATCCAATATCGGAGTAAGAAGTTATGCCCAAAATACGACAGATGTGCAAAACTGGAATTTCCAAAACTGCACTTGTCAAAAACGCCCTTTCAAGTTTCCAATCTCCAAAATTAAAATATCAAGTCCAATAATTGCCCTTATTTGACCCATATTTCGTCCTAAATGATTTCATTGAGACCCGATAATATTTTATCTGCAAAATAAACTAAAACATATCAAAACGTTCATCAAACCCGAGAAACTAAACAAAATATTAAGTTAAAGGGGCGGTAAATATTGATATATTTTCCGCTCATCACAACCCCAAACCTAATATTTACTAGTCCTCGAGCAAAATAAAAAAAAAACTAAACTAAGCAACTTTCGTAGGGATCGCGGTTGCATTTAGCGTATGCAACAAGCCTTTAAACCCCTAGGTGTCCCTAGTGGACGAGTTGTAGTCTCGTGAGGGTTTACAGCAATGATACCCACAAACATTTTACAAAAGTAAAAAGGTAGTAAAACTAATACACACAAAAGCAAAAAGACAAGAGAAAAGAGAATAAAGAAAGTTAGTGACTAATCAGGTGAAACTTCTACTCCAAGTTACTAGTTGTTTTGTTTCTTTCTAAATTACCGAATAAGTAAATTCTCCGATTATATTTACCATTCTCCATATACACAGCCAACAAAGTATTAATCAATCTCATTTTTGCCCACAACAGTTACAAGTGTAGTTGATAAGAGAGTAATATTTTTGTCCTAAAGTTCTATCAGATTTCACACATTTTTTATGGCAATGGAATAATTTTTCTCATTTTTCTGATTTTTTTCTTTGATTTTAGATTTATTTATTTATTTATATACAATACATTCTGTCTATGTAGCGAGTGTTAGGTTGGTGACTCCCAAACCAGTTGGCTTTAGGGCACCAAGTGTTAAGACACCCCTACGGACTTAATTACTCAGACTTTAGATATATATATTTTTGCAACATCTTTGATCCATGTAGCGAGCTTTGGGCCAGTGACTCCCAAACCAGTTGGCTTTAGGGCACTAGGTGTTAAAACACCCTTACAGACTTAATAACTCGGATCTCATATTTTTTTTTTTTACTCCATCACTTTCTGAGATGCTTCCTCCAATTAAACTAGAGCACTGAATATTACAAACTTTTCAATTATAGCTCATGTCCGTATGTTACAATGCATGTTGATAATATCTGCTAACTGAGCATATGAAGATCCATTTAGTCAGTTTTATGGAGAATTCACAAATTAAATAATTTAAGAGTAAACAAAAATTAACTTGTTTCGAAATAGGTTTGAGATACGTCTCAGGAGTGGAAACTCATTACTCAGCTATCTCTTACCAATTTCACCTTTTTAGTCAAAATAAAAACACAAAAACACAAAATATTTTTGTAATTTTTGAAAAAATTTCAATTTTTTTTGTATTTTTCGAAAATTTTGGACTAAAAAATAAAAACAACACACAACTAAAAACAAGGTACTAGTCAACTAATTCCCTCCCCCAAACCTAAATGAGACATTGTCCCTAATGTCTTAAACAGTAGAAGAAGAGTTTAGAAGATAATACCTGGTTAGCCGAAATTCTACAGGAAATTAAAGGTTAAGATCCAGATTAATCCGACGCCTCTTACCACGATCGTCCTCGGACCAATTTATCTTTGAAAGGATAGGGTCAACTTGTGGTTCATAGGCTAAGAGTTGGTCAATTAGATCCGGAGCAGTTCTGGCAGTAAAAGTAGTTCTTTCAAAGGTTTTGACACGAACCCATTTCTCCGGGCATCATCAAGAAACACACAAAGAAAATCATAAAATCCATCACGTTTTAAACAACCCAATTAGTTTCTGGTGTATGTTCAAGTTTGCCCAAGATAGCACTATAAAAATTTCCTCTAATGTACCCAAGCCACCTGGCAAAGAAATAAAAGCATCAGCACGGTTAATTATTTCTACCAGTCATTCAGACATACCTGGCATGATCAGTTCCTCTCCGTTTGATGATCCAATAAGATTTGCCTCTGCCAAGGGTTTTGGGATGATTCCTAAAATGTTACTACCTTCTTCTTGTACGGCCTTTGAAACGATTCCCATTAGTCCAAGATTGCCTCCGCCATATACTAAGTGCATATTTCTTACAGCTAATACTCGACCAAAATCTTGTGTTGCAGCTACATATTGTGGTTTAACACCAACTAGTACCGCAAAAACACACGATATTTTCAATTCGTCTTCTTGAAGTGGTTTCCATGTTTTACTCTGGATGCTTTCAAATGTGCAATGATGAGTTGAATTTATAACACCTGAAAATGGTGAGTAACAATAATAGCACTAGTACCTGCCAAATGACAATTATTAGTTAAACAGTATAATGAATCGTGATAGTCAAAAAGATCTGGATTCTGTCGGAGGAAGAAAAGAAAATAAAGAAAACACAAAACAAATCACAATTATTAGGAAAAGACAAAGAGATATAATATGTACAAGAATTTACAGCTTGATTGACGTCTATGCGTCAGGGACAAGCTTCCCATCCAATTTTCTTATAATTTGGCAAACATGGTATTTTTTAGTCAGATTCCCAAGACTTAACTGTTGTCTTTCTTTTTGAAATTGTGTATGTAATTTGCGAAAGGCTATGTGAACATATCCACTAGGATGCGTCTCAAGAGTCGAAGATATATCATCTAAAGACTCTTTACTCAAGCCATCCCTAATGAATTTAATTTTTTCTTCGCGATTATCAGACATCATTCCTAAAGAACGACAACGAGTATTGCAATTCCAGCGTGCACATTTGTAACAAACACCCATTTGCTTAGCTATACGTTTCTTTGCATATGTGCTTCTTCCAAAACCAGGTAGATGTGAAATAAAAGAGTCAAAAGACTCACCTGGCAATCAGATTCGTGCTTCAATTACCCATTGAATGTCATTAGGAACACCATGGATTGTTAGTAGTCTCATCCGTTCCAAGCGAGCTTTGTAAACTTTCATCAGAGATTTTGAGGGAGAGAAGGAAATTGCTTGTGAAGATTTGCTAGAGCTTCTTCCATCTTAAAATGACTTAATCTCCAAAAACTAAACACACAAAATTAAATCACACCAAATCACAATATATACAAAAATTACATGGGTTGCCTCCCTGCTAGCGCTAAGTTTTACGTCGTCAGCCAGACGTGGCTACCCGAACGTTATGCTGGATCTGAAAGTGTGACACTTTCTTTTTGTCGCTCAAATGATTCTCCCCAGTAGTGCTTGACACGCTTGTTTTTAACCTTGAAAGTTTTGTTGGAGTCAGGATCATGTATCTCAACGGCTCTGTCTGGTAAAACCTTGGTGATCACAAATGGACCATGACAACCGTGATTTTGGCTTCCATGGGAAGAATTTCACCCTTGATTTGTTTAACAGTACCTTTTGCCGTGGTTCCAGTTGTATGCGCATTAACTTCTCATCATGTCTTTTCCTTGCCTTTTCCTTGTACAATTTGGCATCTCAAAAGGCTGTATGTGAAATTCCTCCATTCGTTGAGCTGGTGGAACTTTTTCTCTTCTGTTGCTTGTAGTGCAAGAATAGGCTTCTTCAGTACACAATGCGCTTTATCTTCAGCTCTATAGGTAATTGACATATTTTAAGTTTGTCAGTAGAACTTGTCTTTCATCAGAGTTCTGATCGGTACTATGTATCACATCAAGTCTGAAACATTCCTCATTCTTTTCATCATCTGGGAAATTCATGGCCTTGAAAACATGAATGTTATTTCTTGGTCTTGTACCCTCATGGTTAGTTCTCCTTTTTGTACATCAATAATGGTTCGACCTGTAGCCAAGAATGGTCTCCCGAGGATGATTGGCACGTATGCGTCTTCCTCCATATCAAGGACAATGAAATCTGATGGGAAAATGAATTTGTCAACCTTAACTAGCACATCTTCAACTACACCTCTCGGAAATACGAGCGTTCTATCAGCAAGTTGTAGTGAGACTGAAGGGGCATTGTTTCTCCAATCTGCAGTTTCCTGAAAATAGAAAAAGGCATCAAGTTAACACTAGCACCTAAATCACACAGAGCCTTACCGAAGTCATGTTCTCCTATGGTGCAAGGACACATGAAACTGCCAGGATCTTTCAAATTTGGAGGAAGTTTTCTCTAAATGATGGCGCTGCTTCTTCTGATAATGCTACTGTCTCATAATCTCCCAATCTCCGCTTTCGTGAAAGAATGTCTTCATAAATTTGGCATAGCTGGGCAGTTTTCCAACGCTTCTACAAATGGAATGTTGATATGCAGCTTTTTGAACACCTCCAAGAATCGAGAAAATTACTTGTCCAGTTTATTCTTCTGAAGACGCTGAGGAAAAAATGGAGGTGGAGTGATCTGTTCTTTTTCCTTTGCTTCTTTTTCCTCCATCTGTTGCTTTGTTTCTTTTGGAATATCTTCAATTATAGTTGCCTTGATTCCAACATCTTTGTTGATTTCAGTACCGCTTTTAACATGATAGCATGACATTGCTCATTTCCCATGTTCCTTGGATTTGGCTCTGTGTTGCTAGGAAGGTTACCTGGCGGTCTGTAACTCTGAGCATTGGCCAGTTGTCCAATTTGATTCTCCAGTGCTTTAATAGAAGCAGATTGATTTTGAATTAATGCTTCTTGGGATTGAAACTTAGCATCATATCTTGCTGATTGAGAGTCGTGTTTTGCTTCTATCTTTTTCAAGTGAGTCAATACTTCAGTTATTCCTGATTCATTTGCATGTTCCTGGCCTTTGTTCTGTTGTTGGAATCCGGGTGGTGGGTTGTTCAGTTGCCTTTTAATTATTGCTCCATGCGAAATTGGGATGATTTCTCCACCCTGGGTTGTAGGTGTTGGAATATGGATTGTTCCATTGTTTGTTGAAATTGTTGACATAATTCACCGTTTCTTTATGTTGGTTGAAAGATTCTGACTCAGGTGCTCCTCCAAATGGCAAACTTGTGGATCCACCATTAACTTTCATGTTAAGAGTTTCCAGATTTTTACAAATCACATCCAGCTTGGAATTCAGTGTTGTGTTGGCTCCAACTTTATAAATTCCTGCAATTCTTTGGATCATGCTCCTTTATGTTGGCCACAAGGAGTTGTTGTTGGCCATTTCTTCAATTAAGTCCCAGGCTTGATCTTCTTCTTTTGCCATTAAAGCTCCTCCAGCAGCAGCATCAATTGTGGTTCTCATTATTCCAGAAAGTCCATTGTAGAAGGTTTGGACTTGTAGCCATTTTGTGATCTCATGATGAGGACATTTCCGAAGTAAATATTTGAATCTTTCCCAAGCTTCGCAAAGGGATTCTGAATCTTGCTGCATGAAGGATGTGATGTCATTCCTCAACTTTGCAGTTCTGGCTGGGGAAAGTACTTTGCAAGGAATTTGGTGGCTAGAGTGTTCCAAGTTGTGATGGAACCTGCTGGTAACGAATGTAGCTAAGCTTTAGCTCTGTCTTTCAGGGAATATGGAAAAACCCGCAATCTCATTGCTTCTTCAGCTACTCGGTTGTAATTGAAACTACCGAAAACTTCTAGGAAGTTGCTGATGTGGGAATTAGGATCTTCAGTTGCATTTCCCTCAAACTGTACTGACTTCTGAATCATCTGGATGCATGTTTTGATGTCACATGCATTTGCTGGTAAAGGAGGAAGTACAATACATGAAATGAAGCCATCGACCACCGGAATGATTCTGTCTCGAATGGGAATCGGTGGTGCAACGTTCAAAGGTTCAGGTTCCATGTTGACTAAAGCTTCTTGGCCTTCTCGCCTTTCCCTTCTCAACTGTCTGATGGTTATTTCAATTTCTGGGTCAAGCGGTCGGAGTTCAAAGCTTCTGGTTCGTCTCATGTAGTTTTTGAGAACCTGAAACACAAGAAAACAACAATAATAAGAAATTATATACAAATAACGTATCTAACCCCTAAACTAATAGTAAAAGATAAATAAGTCCCCGGCAACGGCGCCAAAAACTTGACCGGTACGTACTCACACGCGTATAACACAGCGCACGTATCGTTCAAGTAGTATAAAAAGTATCGATCCCACGAGGACTTAAAACCTTTGCTATTAATTTTTTATGAGGTCAAATTTTTACAAGCATCTAATAGATTGGTTGTTTGATGGGTGGTGACTTTAAAACTTAAAACAAGTAAATAAAATTTCTTGAAAGTAGATTGAAGAAAATTCAAATTTATAAAACTCTAGGGTTGTGAATCCTTCCAATATCTATTATGTTAGGTTTTATCTAGGTCCCAAGATCAAACAAGACATGAAATACATGTGTGAATACATCAAAGGAGGTAGCGGAATACTCACATCGATCGGTTGAGACGATTTGAAGACGAATGAAGCCCAAAAAGCCCACTGTTTTGGCGCCAACTGTGTGCAGTTCACTGCCCTCCAAATCAGATTTTTGAGCTGCGAAAATGAGCTCCAAGATTGCGTCAAACAAATCCCGCCTCATGGGTAAACCTCCCTAACACCTTCGCAAGTCTCGTAAGTGTGCTAGCACTTGTGTTTTGCAACAAAACACACTCATTGCTCCCCTTAAAGCTCACGGCAGTGAGCTGTGTTGGAGAAGAGATAACAGCCCCTTGGGCGTGAGAAAGAGATAAGATTTGGTGGAGTTGTGTAATGGTTGACTTGTTAATTGAATTACCAAAAAATGCTTTATATATTTTGCAAAAAATACAAAGCATTTACCATTTAAAATATCAAATAAAATAAATGGTAATGGCTCTCTCAACCACCAACACTATTCCAACAACACCCATCACTATTCAATGTCACTTTATCAAAGTGACTTGATGTGTGTCTATCAATCAATCAATCACATCACTCAAAGTGACGTTTGATTTGACGCTTGATGTGACGAATAATTTGACGCTTGATGTGACTTATGTTGCCGCACTCGAATTTGAAATACGAATGCGCTCGCAATCACACTCGGGCTCGGTTTTGCTAATTCCTAATTAGCGAGTTTTCCGTTGCGTCGTAATTAAATGATTATGCCTAGCGAATTCACTATTCACGTCGCTAACGAATTAATTCTAAATTAATTCGTTCGCCCGAATTAAAATCTAATTTTAATTCCGCGTCGAAATCTAATTTCGTTTAATATATCGAATATATTAATTTACCGATTAATTCCAAATTAATCATTCTCTATCTTTAGACGATATTTTATCCTAGATAAAATATCTCCATAATTAATCCTAGATTAATTTTCTCTCTCTTCTATATAATCCCAGATTATTAATGAGTGCGAGTTATGCGTCATCGGTGTATTATCGGGAAGCGACCCATGAGATCCCCGGATAATTCGGCAGTAAATACGGTCGTCGGAGTATCCGAATCACGTACGTACCAAGTACTACGTTCTACCGATTTACGAGACAAGATCGGCTTCTAGCAAAGCACGAAGTCTACCCAATTCTCCAGTCATATTCATCTAAGAATATTTAAGATCTATATCAAGCGTAGTATACCAAGTATCGTGTATATTGGCTCAGTATCGGATAGTCACGTGCTAGGGCTGGGGCTGGATAAGTGTCTGCCCCGTCCGAAGCACATGTCAGATGTCTAGTAACTAGTCTCTATAATCAGATATACATGACCTTGTCATAATATCCCGATGGCCGGCCAGCACTTAAGAGAACTAATATCGTATCCTGTGTGACATCGTCTCCACTATGACTGGAGTGATACTTCCGTCTTGACATCACACCCAATACTCTATGATTCTCAATATACCCAGCATTGGCGTACACAGAACCGGTTAGAGTCCTAGACGACCTCAACTAAAGTATATTGATTGTCGTAAGCATTAGCGGTGTAAGTCTCAGGTTAAGACCATACACACCTACCCTGATGTCGGACTCTCATAGACACATAGTCATAATACCAATGGGATTCCAAGGGGTCTATCCAGAGCGAAGCTGTTTCCCGTACCATCGGTGAAACACAACCTCCTATCGCACTTGCATGAGTATCCAATACCCAAATATATGAGAACTATGATGTTGTGCCCTCACAACGCGCACAAGTGCAATACTAGCCTATTCCGCATTATCGATGTCCAGTCTCGATAATACTACGACTAGGGATATTTAATGATTAATCATTCGTGGACTGATACTGTCTCATATCATTTTAATCCAGGAACTAATCATATGGACCTCTCTTCATTTATATATCTAAGGTGATCTAATCACAAATGATGAGAGTGCAATTTCCTTGTCACATAGTTAATTTGTACAACAACACTATGATCTGTACAAATAGTGACGTTATGAGTCATATTATCCAACAATCTCCCACTTGGCACATAGCCAGTCACTCAAACGTCGTACACCCGAACTATGTACGGTTCGCTCAAATTGTTGAGAAAAGGTTTTCGTCAGCGGATTTTCATGATTATCGTCTGACGCGATTTATACGATCACCACATCGCCACGATGTATGATCCGAACGAATCAGATGAATATAGAAGTATATATCTGGATCGTCGATGAGACCTTTAATTCTTTAGCCTTGTGCTGACGCCTAGCTCAGCTGCTAACAGAACTATATCTAATCTAATTAGATTTATTTTCGACCCAAATGGCTTCTATTGCTGCCTCAGCTGCAGTAATAATCCGCATTTGTTGTTAATTCGGCAACAGTATCTTGCTCGGAAGATTTCCAGCTCATTGTCCCGTTATTCAAACTTTATAGTACCGCAGTATTTAACTGTTTGGAAACTTGCAGCAGTGATCCCAGTCACTTCAAGTTCTCATTCTCCATAGTTTAAGACAGCATCTTTAGTTCTCTAAGATACTAATAGATGTTCTTTAACTTCAATCCAGTGACCATCACTTGGATTGACCTGATTGTGACTCCATATGCTCGAAGCGTATGAGACACCAAATCAAGTACATTTTAAATGTACAATTTCCCAGAGAGTGTTAACAACTCTAATCTATATCCCAGTAGATCTTTATTCCTTGAATAAAGGTTGTTACTCCCCAGAATTCTACGGAGAATTTCTATGAAAGCCAAGCTTTCACCAATTGTTTTATGGGAATTTCATTATCAGTGCTCTCCCACTAACCTCCTTATATACACAAGAATCATTTCGTTTTGAGTCAAATCATAAAATATTTTGACTATTTCAAAATGACAGTTCCAAGAACCTTATGCTTGCTTTAATCCAAACATGGATCGAATAACCCGCAAACCTTGTTTGTCGGTTATACAAAATCGTCAGGATGTTGTAAGCATCCTCCAAACGGTTTCCTTTTCAGGAAAGCGATTTTGATCTTTAACTGACACATTTCATAAATGAAATATGCAGTATCAACAAGCATCTTCAAAATGGATTTACCATGGCAACAGGTAAAAGGTTGAACCGTAATCAACACAATGTTGATAACGATACCTTTCCGTCACAAGCCTAGCTTTGTACGTTGGTATGTTGCCATCCATGTATGTCTTCCTTGAAGACGATTACAGTACCAATAGGCACAATGCCTTGCGGTACAACAACTAGTATCCAAACATAGTTGTTATACATGGAATCCATTTCAGACTCATGGCACTTTGCCATAATAGGGAGTCGATACCTTGTATCACTACCTCATAACGTAGTCGGTTGATATACCTTCATAAGATTTACATCTTCATGAGGTGAGATCAGAAACCCATACCCTAGGTTGTTTTCTGACTCTCTCTGATCTACCCGGTTCTTGTGTATTCGAAGATTAACGGTATAGATTCATCATTGATGAACTGTTTATGTTCCATTACGGACTTCGTGCCTTGAATAGTATTACTCCAATTTTCATCGAGTATCACTATCCTCCCACTGACCACTGCATATCGGTGTTCCTCTTAGGAAAACCGCATGGTGAGCAACAATCATATTGTTCTCATGTGAGATATTTAAGTACTATACTTATGGTTTTCCCTAGGATAACCTATAATTGGCACTTATCCAATTTGGGTTCTAGTTTGGTATCATCCAAACGTTATGCCTGGCATACCCAAATTATTAGGAATGAGAAACCCTGTTTCTTTCCTGTTCATATCCTATATGATATCTGTCAAACAGATTTATATGGAACCTTATTCTAAATAAGTTTTGCACTGTTAATACATATCCTGTTGAAGGAAATGATAGCTCAGAGCGACTCGTGATAAACCTTATCATGTCCAACAAAATTTAGTTTTTGTTCGGACACACCGTCTAACTGACGTGTCTCGGGAGGAGTCCTCATCTGAAAGAATACCATACTCTTTCATGTATTTATGAAACTTACTGGTTAAGTATTTTCCATTACGGTTTTACCGTGGCGGCATAAAAACTTGACCGGCGTAAACACACACGTATAACGCAAGCGTACGTATCGTTCAAGTAGTATAAAAAGTATCGATCCCACGAGGACTTAAAACCTTTTTGTTATTAATTTATTGGACCAAATGATTACCAGTATCCAACAAGTTGTTTGATTGATTTGGAATAGCGACGATTCTAAATTTAAAGACAAATAACTAAAATTGCTAAAAAGTAGATTTTAAAGAAATTCAATATTAAAACTAACCAGGGTTGTGATTTATTTCAATATTATTTAAAAGATGAAGTAATTATCTTATATTTGGGTAATATATCAATTTATTAACCTGGAACATTAACTTATGTAAAAGCCTCTTCCGATGGTCAATTACAAATATCTAGTATAATCCAATTGAACCATATTCCTATGTCAACCAAATTACCTAGATTCATTAAGTTCAAGTTCCAATTATGGCTACCCCCGCCTAACAGGTATATTCCTATCCTGTAAGGAAATCTATTAAAAGGGTTATCTATCCTCAAGGAAGATCGTGGGCTATTGAGTCTAAGGTCTTAAACTTAAAATCCCTATGTCTAGTTCATTTTAAGTTTACCTAATCAATTTAATTAATGGCCAGTTAATTAAAAAGCTTTAAGATTGAGACTCAATAAATAAATATTTAAATTACCCAAACTATAATTTAACCCTTATAAACCAGTTTAATTGAAATTCATCACAACCCTAGATAACTAATTTAGCTACGACACATAACTAGGGCTAAAAACTTAAAAGACTTAAAATAAAATTGCATAAAGTAAATGTAACAAAATAACTGCTGAAAGTGAAATAAAATAAAATTGCTAAGGTAAAAAGGAATTACTTCTACTATATACTAATTAGATTTCTCCCATAATATAATATAAATTTTGCAAAGTATTTTCACCCAGCCATATAGGCGGTATTTTGATTTAATTAATTTGAAAAACAACCAGCCATAAAGGCGGAATCATTTGAAAAATAACCACAACATAAAGGCCATAAAGTAAAAATAAACGGCCATATAGGCGGAAAGATATAAATATAACAGCCATAAAGGCGGAATTTAAATTATAACCGGCCATAAAGGCGGAATTTAAATTATACCGGCCATAAAGCGGAACAGAAAATATACCAGCCATATAGGCGGATATAAATTTATTAATCACCGACCAATCTGGCGGTATCCTGATTAAGTCCAATTTAGAATTTGAATATATTATAAATATGGGAGAATAATCTAAAAAGTAATAGTAAAAGAATTACCTTTTACCTTAACAGAAGGAAGTTACCTCCTCATAATGAGTAGTACAAACTGTAAAATAAAGAAAGTAAAATTATTATTACAGAACTTGATTAAAAATTACAAAAACTAAATAAAAAGAACTTAGAGAGAGAGAAACTCCCTAATTACATAGGATTTGGGAGAGGAAGTGGTACAACAAAAACTGAAAACTCGCGCTCTATTTATAGGCGTCTATAGGGGGTCAGCGTCGCGACGCCCAAATTGCACTAGCGTCGCGACGCTGGGTACAGTACGACACGTGTCACGCGCTGGTTGGTCGGCTCAAAATCTTATCCGATGACGTGGCACTGTTCATGACGTCATTGCTTACGTCATGATGACGTGTCAACTGTTCATGACGTCATTGCTTACGTCATGATGATGAGGTGGAAGGCGACGTGGCGACACGTGGGGCGGCGGCCGTCGGACGAATGAGAACTTGACACGTGGCGCGCTGTGATTGGCTGATGATGACGTGGCACGTTGACTCGGTTGACTTGCTAACGTGGCTGCTGATGTGGACGATGATGTGGCGACACGTGGCATGACACGTGAGGCGGTGGCCGTCCAAGCAATGAGATCTTGACACGTGGCATGGCGCATGTTAGCATCTCCGTTGTGATGGTGACACGTGGCAGGCGCATGTTAGCAAAGTCAAACTTTTCAACTTGTTGACCCGTTGACCAGGGCGCATTTTAGCATCTCCGGTGCACGCTGGGCGTCGCGGCGCGAAAGGCTCCAGCGTCGCGACGCGCCGAAGACTGAAATTTTCCAGTTGGTGCATTTTTGTCCAGTTTTGCCCCAAATTGCCTCCAGTGCTGTCCAAACTTTATTTATCTGCAAAATAACAACAAAACACATCAAAACGTTCATAAAACTCGAGAAACAATACAAAACATTAGGTCAATGAGTGGGAAATAGTGGTATAAATACCACTCATCACACCCCCAAACCTAACGTTGTGATGAGTGGTATTTATACCACTATTTCCCACTCATTTGACCTAATGTTTTGTATTGTTTCTCGAGTTTTATGAACGTTTTGATGTGTTTTGTTGTTATTTTGCAGATAAATAAGTTTGGACAGCACTGGAGGCAATTTGGGGCAAAACTGGACAAAAATGCACCAACTGGAAAATTTCAGTCTTCAGCGCGTCGCGACTCTGGAGCCTTGCGCGCCGCGACGCCAGCGTGCACCGGAGATGCTAAAATGCGCCCTGGTCAACGGGTCAACAATTTGAAAAGTTTGACTTTGCTAACATGCGCCTGCCACGTGTCACCATCACAACGGAGATGCTAACATGCGCCGTGCCACGTGTCAAGATCTCATTGCTTGGCCGGCCACCGCCATTACGTGTCATGCCACGTGTCGCCACGTCTGCGTCCACATCAGCAGCCACGTCAGCAAGTCACCGAGTCAACGAGCCACGTCATCATCAGCCAATCACAGCGCGCCACGTGTCAAGCTCTCATTCGTCCGACGGCCGCCGCCCCACGTGTCATGCCACGTGTCGCCACATCAGCACGATGACGTAAGCAATGACGTCATGAACAGTAGACACGTCAGCATGACGTAAGCGATGACGTCATGAACAGTGCCAAGTCAACGGGTCAAATCTGAGTCAACCAACCAGCGCGTGACACGTGTCACTGTAGCGCGCGGCGCGACGCTCGTCCAGCGTCGCGACGCGAGAACCTATCCGCGCCTATAAATAGAGGGCGAGATTTCAGTTTTTGGTGTACCACTTCCTCTCCAAATCCTATGTAATTAGGGAGTTTCTCTCTCTCTAAGTCTTTTTATTTAGTTTTTGTAATTTTTAATCAAGTTCTGTAATAATAATATTTTACTTTCTTTATTTTACAGTTTGTACTACTCATTATGAGGAGGTAACTTCCTTCTGTTAAGGTAAAAGGTAATTCTTTTACTATTACTTTTTAGATTATTCTCCCATATTTATAATATATTCAAATTCTAAATTGGACTTAATCAGGATACCGCCAGATTGGTCGGTGATTAATAAAATTTATATTCCGCCTATATGGCTGGTATATTTTCTGTTCCGCCTTTATGGCCGGTATAATTTAAATTCCGCCTTTATGGCCGGTATAATTTAAATTCCGCCTTTATGGCTGGTTTATTTTCATTCCGCCTATATGGCCGGTTATTTTGATGTTCCGCCTTTATGGCTGGTTATTTTTCAAATGATTCCGCCTTTATGGCTGGTTGTTTTTCAAATTAATTAAATCAAAATACCGCCTATATGGCTGGGTGAAAATACTTTGCAAAATTTATATTATATTATGGGAGAAATCTAATTAGTATATAGTAGAAGTAATTCCTTTTTACCTTAGCAATTTTATTTTATTTCACTTTCAGCAGTTATTTTGTTACATTTACTTTATGCAATTTTATTTTAAGTCTTTTAAGTTTTTAGCCCTAGTTATGTGTCGTAGCTAAATTAGTTATCTAGGGTTGTGATGAATTTCAATTAAACTGGTTTATAAGGGTTAAATTATAGTTTGGGTAATTTAAATATTTATTTATTGAGTCTCAATCTTAAAGCTTTTTAATTAACTGGCCATTAATTAAATTGATTAGGTAAACTTAAAATGAACTAGACATAGGGATTTTAAGTTTAAGACCTTAGACTCAATAGCCCACGATCTTCCTTGAGGATAGATAACCCTTTTAATAGATTTCCTTACAGGATAGGAATATACCTGTTAGGCGGGGGTAGCCATAATTGGAACTTGAACTTAATGAATCTAGGTAATTTGGTTGACATAGGAATATGGTTCAATTGGATTATACTAGATATTTGTAATTGACCATCGGAAGAGGCTTTTACATAAGTTAATGTTCCAGGTTAATAAATTGATATATTACCCAAATATAAGATAATTACTTCATCTTTTAAATAATATTGAAATAAATCACAACCCTGGATAGTTTTAATATTGAATTTCTTTAAAATCTACTTTAGCAATTTTAGTTATTTGTCTTTAAATTTAGAATCGTCGCTATTCCAAATCAATCAAACAACTTGTTGGATACTGGTAATCATTTGGTCCAATAAATTAATAACAAAAAGGTTTTAAGTCCTCGTGGGATCGATACTTTTTATACTACTTGAACGATACGTACGCTTGCGTTATACGTGTGTGTTTACGCCGGTCAAGTTTTTGGCGCCGTTGCGGGGACTTAGTTATCTTTTATTATTAGTTTACGGGTTAGATTTGTTACTTGTATCTAATTTTTCTTTTTACTTATTATTTGTTTTATTGTGTTTCAGGTTCTCAGACACTTCATGAGACGAACCAGAAGCTTTGAATTCCGACCACTTGACCCAGAAATTGAAAGAACTATCAGACAGTTGAGAAGGGAAAGGCGAGAAGGCCAAGAAGCTTTAGTCAACATGGAACCTGAACCTTTGGAGGTTGCACCACCAATTCCCATTCGAGACAGAACCATTCCAGTGGTTGATGGCCTCATTTCGTGTATTGTACTCCCTCCTTTACCAGCAAATGCAGGTGATATCAAAACTTGCATTCAGATGATTCAGCAGACAGTTCAGTTTGGGGGAAATGCAACAGAAGATCCTAATGCCCACATCAGCAACTTCCTGGAAGTCTGCGGCACGTTCAATTACAACCGAGGAGCTGAAGAAGCTATGAGGTTGGAGTTTTCCCATATTCCCTGAAAGACAGAGCAAAAGCATGGCTACATTCACTACCAGCAGGATCAATTCACAACCTGGAACACTCTTGCTACAAAATTCCTTGCAAAATACTTTCCACCAGCCAGAACTGCAAAGTTGAGAAATGACATTACATCCTTTGTGCAGCAAGATTCAGAATCTCTGTACGAAGCCTGGGAGAGATACAAAGATTTGCTCCGGAAATGTCCTCACCATGAAATTCCAAAGTGGCTCCAAGTTCAGACTTTCTACAATGGACTGTCTGGATTGATGAGAACCACAATCGATGCTGCAGCTGGAGGAGCTTTAATGGCAAAAGGAGAAGATCAAGCTTGGGACCTAATTGAAGAAATGGCGAACAACAACTCCTTGTGGCCAACAGAAAGAAGTCTGATTCAAAGAATTGCAGGAATATATGAAGTTGGAGCTAATACAGCAGTCAACACCAAGCTGGACCAGATATGTAAATTTATGGAGACTCTCAACACTCAAAGCACCACTGGATCCACAAGTTCACCATATGGAGGAGCACCAGAACCACACCAATTGAAGAAGAAGAAACGGTGAACTATGTCAACAATTTCAACAGACAGGGGAACAATCCATATTCCAACACCTACAACCCAGGGTGGAGGAATCATCCTAATTTCTCTTGGAGTAACAATGCAGGGCAGAGATCTATCCACCACCTGGATTCCAGCAACAGAGTAAAGGCCAGGAGCAGACAATGAACCAGTGATGGCAGAAATGCTAACTCAATTAAAAAAGATATGAAGCCATGATTCAAAGCCAATCAGCCTCCATCAAAGCACTGGAGAATCAAATTGGACAACTGGCCAACGCTCAGAGCTATAGACCACCAGGCAATCTTCCCAGCAACACAGAGCCAAATCCAAGAAACCGAGAGGAAGGAGCAATGTCAAGCCATTACCTTAAAGAGCGGTACTGAGATCAACAAAGATATGGAGTCCAGATTTCTCCAGAAGAAGTTCCAAAAGAAACCGAGAAACAGATGGAGGAAAAAGAAGCAAAAGAAAAAGAAGCAAAGGAAAAAGTACCAGAACAGATCACTCCACCTCCACCTTTTCCTCAGCGACTTCAGAAAAGCAAATTGGACAAACAATTTGCTCGTTTTTTGGAGATTTTCAAAAAGCGCACATTAACATACCATTTGCAGAAGCCTTGGAACAAATGCCCAGTTATGTCAAATTCATGAAAGATATCTTTCACGAAAACGGAGATTGGGAGACTATGAAACAGTAGCCTTGACAGAAGAATGCAGCGCCATCATTCAGAGAAAACTTCCCCCGAAGTTGAAAGATCCCGGCAGTTTCACAGTTCCTTGCACCATTGGAGAACATTACATTGGTAAGGCTTTATGTGATTTAGGTGCCAGTGTTAATTTAATGCTTTTTCTATTTACAGGAAATTGCAAATTGGAGAAGCAATGCCTACCTCAGTATCTTTGCAACTTGCTGATCGAACACTCGCATTTCCAAGAGGAGTCGTGGAAAATGTGCTGGTTAAAGTTGACAAACTCATCCTTCCAGCTGATTTCATCATCCTTGACATGGAAGAAGACAAAGAAGAACCTATCATTCTTGGGAGACCATTTTTGGCTACAGGTAAAACTGTAATTGATGTGCAAAAAGGAGAACTAACAACATGAAAGTGCAGGACCAAGAAGTGACCTTTAATGTTTTCCAAGCATGAAATTTCCAAGCGATGATGAAAAGAAGAAGAAGAAGAATGCTTCAGAATTGATGTAGTTGATAAAATTGTTCAGAATACTGAGTCAAAACCCACAGATACACTTGAAGCTTGCATCACCAACATGTCTGACAGTGAGCTTGATGCTGAAATCTTGCAATGTATCAACTACCTTGACAACCATTCCGATTCAAAGTAACACCACCAGTTGAAAGCTTGGAACTGCCAAAGAAAGATCGAATCAAACCTTCAATTGAAGAACCACCGCAGCTGGAACTAAAGTTACTGCCGAACCATCTCAGGTATGCGTTTCTTGGAAATTCCTCTGAATTACCTGTTATTATTTCTTCTTCACTAACATTGGAGCAGGAAGAAAAACTACTGAGAGTGTTACGAGAACACAAAAGAGCCATTGGCTGGACTATAGCTGACATTCGAGGCATTAGTCCATCATTCTGCATGCACAAGATTCTGATGAATGATGAATACAAACCAACAGTGGAGCATCAACGGAGACTCAATCCTATCATGAAGGAAGTGGTGAAGAAAGAGATCATCAAATGGTTGGATGCTGGTATCATTTACCCAATCTCAGACAGCACTTGGGTAAGTCCTATGCAGTGTGTACCAAAGAAAGGAGGAATTACTGTTATCACAAATGAAAAGAATGAATTGATTCCAACAAGAACGGTGACTGGATGGAGAGTATGTATGGATTACAGGAAGCTTAACAAAGCCACGAGAAAGGACCATTTTCCGCTGCCATTCATTGACCAGATGTTAGATAGACTTGCAGGACATGAATTCTATTGTTTTCTTGATGGATATTCAGGTTACAATCAGATTGCCATCGCACCAGAAGACCAGGAGAAAACTACTTTTACATGTCCCTATGGTACTTTTGCTTTTCGCAGGATGCCATTTGGATTATGTAATGCCCCTGCCACTTTTCAGCGTTGCATGATGGCCATTTTCTCAGACATGCTGGAGCAGAGTATGGAGGTTTTTATGGATGATTTTTCTGTGTTGGAGATTCTTTTGACCATGTTTGAAAAATTTGGAACAGGTATTACAAAGGTGCGAAGATACAAACCTGGTACTCAATTGGGAGAAATGCCATTTCATGGTACAGGAAGGTATTGTTCTTGGACATCGGATTTCACAAAAGGGAATCGAGGTAGACAAAGCAAAGATTGAGACAATTGAGAAACTACCTCCACCAACATCTGTAAAAGGAATTCGGAGTTTTCTTGGACATGCAGGTTTTTACAGGAGATTTATCAAAGACTTTTCCAAGATTGCCAAACCTCTTTGCAATCTTTTGGAAAAGGATGTGCCTTTCAACTTCACCAAAGAATGCCAGGAAGCTTTCGAGATCTTAAAACAGAAGCTGATTTCTGCCCCCATCATTGTAGCACCAGATTGGACCCTTCCATTTGAGGTAATGTGTGATGCTAGTGATTTTGCTGTAGGTGCTGTTTTGGGACAACGCAAAGCAAAGATTTTCCACACCATTTACTACTCCAGCAGAACTCTGAATGAAGCTCAACTCAACTATACAACCACTGAAAAGGAGTTGTTAGCAGTTGTGTACGCTTTTGACAAATTCCGTTCTTATCTGCTGGGTCCCAAAGTGGTGGTTTACACAGATCATTCAGCCATCAAATACCTGATCACAAAGAAAGATGCCAAACCCAGATTGATCCGTTGGATACTTCTTTTGCAAGAATTCGACGTGGAGATTCGAGACAGGAAAGGAACAGAAAACCAGGTGGCAGATCACTTATCGAGGCTGGAAAATGGAGAAACAGTTGACAAAGAACTGACAATCAAAGAAACTTTTCCAGATGAACAACTGTTTTCCATAAAACAACAGGAAGTCCCTTGGTATGCTGACTATGTTAATTATATTGTAACAGGAAAATGGCCGTTGGAATGGACAACTCAGCAAAGGAAGAAGTTTTTCAAAGAAGTCAAGCACTATGTCTGGGATGAACCATACCTGTTTAAACGCTGTGCTGATCAATTACTGAGACGGTGTGTTCCACAGGAGGAAGTCAACAGTGTTTTGCAACACTGTCATTCATCACCATACGGCGGACACTTCAGTGGAAATAAAACTGCAGCCAAAGTCCTTCAATCAGGTTTGTTCTGGCCCACACTTTTTAAAGATGCTTATCTTTTTGCTTTTCAATGTGACAGGTGCCAGAGAACGGGGAATATTTCAAGGAGAAACGAAGGACCGTTGCAAAATATTCTGGAAGTGGAAATATTCGATGTATGGGGTATTGATTTCATGGGACCCTTTGTTCCATCATTTGGGAACCTGTACATTCTGGTTGCTGTAGACTACGTCTCCAAATGGGTTGAGGCAATTGCACTGCCATCCAATGATTCCAAAGTGGTGATTAAATTCCTGAAAAAGAACATTTTCACTCGGTTTGGAACACCTCGAGCAATCATCAGCGATGGTGGCTCTCATTTCTGCAACAAATACTTCGATGCACTCCTATCCAAATATGGAGTTACTCACAAAGTTGCCACTGCTTACCATCCACAGTCAAATGGACAGGTTGAGGTTTCAAACAGGGAGATCAAAAGAATCTAGAAAGAAAGGACCGTTGGATCAACAAGGAGGGACTGGTCTACAAAACTAGATGATGCATTATGGGCCTACAGAACAGCTTACAAAACACCCATTGGTATGTCTCCATATCAATTGGTGTTTGGGAAAGCATGCCATCTGCCAGTTGAGCTTGAACACAAGGCGTATTGGGCACTGAAGAAGTTGAATCTTGACTTACAAGCTGCAGGAGAGAAAAGACTTCACCAACTTAATGAATTGGAGGAATTTCGCCTACAGGCTTATGACAATGCCAAATTTTACAAAGAAAAGACCAAAAAATGGCATGACAGAAAAATAGTGCACCGACAGTTAGAACCAAGGCAGCAGGTGTTGTTGTACAACTCGAGATTAAAACTTTTCCCTGGAAAGCTGAAGTCTAGGTGGTCAGGACCATTTGTGATCACTCAGGTTTTACCATATGGAGCTGTTGAGTTACTGGATCCCAAAACCAACAACACATTCAAAGTTAACAGTCAGCGTGTCAAGCACTACTGGGGAGAATCATTTGATCGACAAAAGGAAAGTGTCACACTTTCCAATCCAGCATAAACGTTCAGGAAGTCACGTCTAGCTGACGACTTTAAACTTAGCGCTCGCAGGGAGGCAACCCATGCAATTTTTGTATATATTGTGATTTGGTGTGATTTAATTTTGTGTGTTTAGTTTTTGCAGATTAAGTCATTTCAAGATGGACGAAGTTCTCTCAAATCTTCACAAGCAATTTCCTTCTCTCCCTCAAAAATCTCTGATGAAAGTCTATAAAGCTCGCTTAGAACGGATGAGGTTACTGACAATCTATGGTGTTCCCAATGACATTCGTTGGGTAATTGAAGCACGAGTCCGATTGGCAGGTGAATCTTCTGAATCTTTTATTTCACACTTGCCTGGTTTTGGAAGAAGCACCTATGCAAAGAAACGAAGAGCTAAGCAAATGGGTGTTTGTTATAAATGTGCACGTTGGAATTGCAACACTCGTTGTCGTTCTTTAGGAATGGTGTCTAATAATCGCGAAGACAAAATTAAATTCATTAGGGATGGCTTGAGTAAGGAGTCTTTAGATGATATATCTTCGACTCTTGAGACGCATCCCAGTGGATATGTTCACATAGAATTTCGCAGATTACATACACAATTTCAAAAAGAAAGACAACAGTTAAGTCTTGGGAATCTGACTAAAAAAGACCCTGTTTGCCAATTTATAAGAAAATTGGATGGGAAGCTTGTTCCTGACGCATAGACGTTAATCAAGCCGTAAATTTTTGTATATATTTTTTCTTTGTCTTTTCTTAATAATATTAATTTGTTTTGTTGTTTACTTTTTCTTCGACAGGATCCAGATCTTGTTGACTATCATGATCTAATTTACTATTTTGCTACTAATCGTCCTTTGGAAGATACTTGTGCTATTTTTACTCACCCTTTTCAGGTATTATAAATTCAACTCATCATTGCACCTTTGAAGTCATCCAGAGTAAAAAGAAAGAAATACATAAAAAAAAAATGGAAGCCACTTCAAGAAGACGAGTTGAAAATATCTGTGTGTTTTGTGGTAGTACTGTTGGTACTAAACCACAATACATAGAAGCAGCACGGGAATTGGGTCGAGTTTTAGCCGCAAGGAATATGCATTTGATATATGGCGGAGGCAATCTCGGACTTATGGGGATCGTTTCAAAAGCCGTACAGGAAGGAGGCAGTCATGTTTTGGGAATCGTCCCAAAACCCTTGGCAGAGGCAAATCTTATTGGATCATCAAACGGAGAGGAACTGATCGTATCAGGTATGTCTGAACGTTTAGTAGAAATGATTAACCGTGCTGATGCTTTTATTGCTTTGCCAGGTGGCTTGGGTACATTGGAGGAAATTTTTATAGTTCTATCTTGGGCGAACCTGAACATACACCAGAAACCAATTGGACTACTCAACGTTGATGGATTTTATGATTTTCTTTGTGTGTTTCTTGATGATGCTCGGAGAAATGGGTTCGTGTCAAAGCCGATGAAAGAACTCCTCTTCACTGCCAGACTTGCTCCGGATCTAATAGACCAACTTATAGCCTATGAACCACAAGTTGACCCTATCCTATCAAAGATAAATTGGTCTGAGGACGATCGTGGTAAGAGGCGTCGAATTAATCTGGATCTTAACCTTTAATTTCCTGTAGATTTCAGCTAACCAGGTACAACCTTCTATCTCTCCTTTTACTTTTTAAGACATTGGGGACAATGTCTCATTTAGGTTTGGGGGAGGGATTTAGTTGATTAGTACCTTGTTTTTAGTTTGTATGTTGTTTTTATTTTTAGTTCAAAATTTTTCGAAAAATACAAAAAAATTGAAAAATTTTCAAAAATTACAAAAAGATTTTGTATTTTTGTGTTTTTATTTTGACTAAAAAGGTGAAATTGGTGAGAGGTAGCTGAGTAAGGAGTTTTCACTCCTGATACGTATCTCGACCCATATATTTCAAAACAAGTTAATTTTTGTTTATTTCCTTTTAAATTATTTAATTTGTGAATTCTCCATAAATCTGACTAAAATGGATCTTCATATATTCAGTTGACAGGTATTATGAACTTACATGGAACATACAGTCATGAGATAAAATTGAAAAGTTTGTAATATTCCGTGCTATAGTTTAATTGGAGGAAGCATCTCTAAATAGTGATGGAGTAAAAAAAAAAAAAAAAAAAAAAAAAAAAAAAAAAAAAAAAAAAACGTCTGAGATCCGAGTTATTAAGTCTGTAAGGGTGTTTTAACACCTAGTGCCCTAAAACCAACTGGTTTGGGAGTCACTGGCCCAAAGCTCGTTACATGGATCGAAGATGCTGCAAAAATATAAATATCTGAAGTCTGAGTAATTAAGTTCGTAGGGGTGTCTTAACACCTGGTGCCCTAAAGCCAACTGGTTTGGGAGACATAAAATAAAAATACTGAAAAGTAAAATAAAATGTTAAGGTAAAAGGAATTAATTCTACTTACTTATTTAGATATCTCCCATTAAAATATATAAAAACTTGTGATTAATATCAACAGCCATAGAGGCGGAACCAAAATAACCAGCCATAAAGGCGGAACCAAAATAACCAGCCATAGAGGCGGAACCAAAATAACCAGCCATAAAGGCGGAATATGTGTTTTATTATTCACCGACCAATCTGGCGGTATCCTGATTAAGTCCAATTTAAATAGTAAATATATTATTTTAAGGGAGATTAATCTAAATAGTAATAGTAAAAGAAATTACCTTTCACCCGAACATTACCGCATCACGGTAATGTAAGTAAATAGTAAAAACTGTAAAAAGTAAATAGTAAATAGTAAAAACTGTAAAAGAAAGTAAAAAGTAAAAATTAAATTACTATTATTACAAAAAGTAATTAAAAATTATTTACAAAAGTAAAGAAATAAAAACTTAAAGACTTTTAGAGAGAGAAACTCTCTCTTTAGGAAGATTTGAAGAGAGAGGACTGGACACTGAATTCTGAAATCTCGCCCTCTATTTATAGGCGCGGATGGGGTCCGCGCGTCGCGACGCTGGGCGCGCGTCGCGCCGCGAGCTACAGTGACACGTGTCACGCGCTGGTTGGTTGACTCAGATTTGACCCGTTGACTTGGCACTGTTCATGACGTCATCGCTTACGTCATGCTGACGTGTCTACTGTTCATGACGTCATTGCTTACGTCATCGTGCTGATGTGGCGACACGTGGCATGACACGTGGGGCGGCGGCCGTCGGACGAATGAGAGCTTGACACGTGGCGCGCTGTGATTGGCTGATGATGACGTGGCTCGTTGACCGGTTGACTTGCTGACGTGGCTGCTGATGTGGATGCTGACGTGGCGACACGTGGCATGACACGTAATGGCGGTGGCCGGCCAAGCAATGAGATCTTGACACGTGGCACGGCGCATGTTAGCATCTCCGTTGTGATGGTGACACGTGGCAGGCGCATGTTAGCAAAGTCAAACTTTTCAACTTGTTGACCCGTTGACCAGGGCGCATTTTAGCATCTCCGGTGCACGCTGGGCGTCGCGGCGCGCAGGCTCCAGCGTCGCGACTCGCTTAAGACTGAAATTTTCCAGTTGGTGCATTTTTGTCCAGTTTTGCCCCAAATTGCCTCCAGTGCTGTCCAAACTTTATTTATCTGCAAAATAACAACAAAACACATCAAAAACGTTCATAAAACTCGAGAAACAATACAAAACATTAGGTCAAATGAGTGGGAAATAGTGGTATAAATACCACTCATCACATAATACTATAGTCGATCTGTTTATCTACTTCGTGTCGAAACTCTAATAGTTTCCGATATGTGTTATTCAAAAGAAACACATAACCATAACGTGATGCCACATCCGTTAAGGTCACGAAATATTCATATTCACATCTAGCCTAGCTAGATATGGGCCCACTAACTTCACCATGAATAGGGCTAACAGATCGGTGACACTTACATACACATAACAAGTAAATAGTGTTTTTAGGTACTTTACCTAACAAACTAGATTCGTAGACTTTATTTGAATAGTCAAATCAGTCCTAGTACCCACTCTTCAAAAGTGCGGATATACGAGTCTTGTTTAATTCTGTCCTAGACAACAATGCCACAAATAAGTCTCTATTTGATCAAATCAATTTGAGCTATTTATTTGTCATTTTATATGTTTTGAGATTTTATTATATTCAAAATATAAATTCTGTTATTCACATCTAATGTGTTTATCTCAGTATCATCTTTATATAATGAAACACTTAGTGTTCTAGAATATAAAGGTTTATCCACAATGGATTAAACACTGATATAGAGATAATGTATCTAGTCAAACTAGTTACATTATAATAATTCCTAATTTAAGTACACACCCGAAGGGTAGTTCCTAAACTTAGGTATCTACGGTCGAAACAACGACTTTCGTCCCGTTTCCGATTCGCAGAGCAATCTCAGCTTGAAGTCAGTATCCTGCTCAAAGCAGATTCTGAACATCAATACATATATTTTTATGTATCACACTAAGTATTTAAAATCTAATTTCAATACTGGTTGTGAACATAACTTTGACAATCATTTTTAAAGTAAGAGCCTTGCCCTTCTTTATTCCTTCGTGTCTGCTATATCCAAATGGTAGTCACTTTGGGATATGTCAATTATCCTTTTCAATATTTCAGGAACCTTAGGCCAAGCCTTGGGTTTTTAGAATATCGAAACGATGTGCACCTCGTGCTACATGCCCAATTGCAAACTTTGACTTTATCTCCTCTAGAATAGTCAATTAATTCTCAAGAATTATAAATTGCAATTTTATACTCTTAAATCTAAAATTAGATTTATGACAAGTATATTAAATTAAGCACTAAAGTCATCATCACATAAATCTTCCAAGATTTTATGCTCTACTTATTTTGCTTAATTTTGGGCTTAAGGTATAATAAGTTATTTTATCAAATAAAGTAACCTATTGTTTATTCCCAATTTGAAAATTAAATCATTTAAAACATTTAATCCCAGATTATATTTTAAAATCCAACTTTTCAATTCTTTCTTGATTTCAATAGTCCAACTATTTAATCAATTATTAGTGGTACTATATATTTATAATGATTATAATAGTCCAACTATATAATCAAATATAATCCAAATTAATTAACCTCAATTACATTGATTACTATAATCCAATTATAAAATCAACTGTAAACTGAAATTAATTAATTCAAATATATTGATTAATATAATCCAATTATATATAATCAAGTATAATACAGTCCAACTGTTTATTAAACAACAATTTAAATATTAGTCCAACTAACATTTAATATTACGACGAAATAATTTGAATGAGCGCGTATGGCGAGTAATTGAACGAATATTGCAAATTCAATTCTTGCCTCCCACTATTTTTAGTCGAGCCTCTAACCCTCTGTCGAGTACTCGGGAAACCGTGTTTCCTAGTGGGCTAGGATCCCGTTAAATATCACACAATCTTGACTTTGGCCAACAAATTGTATGATAATTAACTAGGTAGATCTCTAAGATCAATTGGATCCAATCCAATTCCTAGATCCAGTAGGTGGACATCCAAGTCCTAAACATATATCATATATATGCCTATATATCCAATATATACCCTAACCTATTTCCTCTGAATCAACTAGGCCTTGGCTTTGGCACAACAAACCTAGTGATCCCAGTCAAGCGTGGACCCATTGACCATTGAAGCTTCGTAATCAATGTCGTTGGACAAGAAGTGGTCTTGACTTTGGCCAACAAACCACAACTTGGACAAGACACCAATATGGAACAAAGCCTCGTGATTCAAACACATCTTCGACGGACAAGGGCTTGACTTTGGCCAACAACCCATGCCAATCTAGGATCTTGAGCAAGAATCACTCAATGGAAGGAAAAGACGCATGATATTTGATGAGGGCTTTTCGCGTGCAAATTGGCTACCAATTTCATTATCTTTGTTAAGGTCTCATCATCATACACCCTTAAACATGCATTCTAAATACATAATAAAGCGAGTATGAAATAAATAATAATGATATGCGGATGGATACTTTACATTGATCCTAGATCAAATCTCTCCCTTTTCTCACTCAAGCTAGCACTTGTATTACTTCTACCCCGTTACACTACACTTCTAAAGAAACCTCATTTACATTGAGGGGAATAGGTGAGAAGAGAATACAAAGAGAATAGAGGTGATAGGCTGGACACGCAGTCCAATTTAATAAATCGAATTTATTACAACAATTTCCAAATTGCCCCACCCGACTAATATCCATCCGATATACATTATTCATTCATCACAACCACGTATTCACACATAAGCATGCTATCAATCAATCTAATCAAATTAATTAATCTGATAATTATGTGATCATCCAATGTTCAAACAACGATTTGATTTTGCTCGAGTCAAACTCGTTTTTGCGAATAAGTACTCAAAGTACGAATCATGAATTAATTAAACTACATCATTAAATCCAATTTAACATGTATTTAATACTAATTCACTATTCAATTCCAAATTAAATATTACACTTTATTTAATAAACCTTTAACGACTTAAATTCCAAATTTAATCGCTTCGGGTCTCAAAGCCCGATTAACGTCCAACGTCAATTCAATTCAAGTCTAATGGGCTTTAATTAATTTCTATAAGGCGTGGGCTTCGGCAACCAAAGCCCAATCAAGGAGTAACCCCATAAGCCCAGAAATCAATTTAGGCCCATTAGGCCCAATTAAACTTTAAAGGTTCATTAGTCGGCATTTGGGCTTTATGGTAGTGGTTTTGGGCCCAATTGGATCCAATCCATTGGGCTAAACCCATCTTGATAAAATCAAGCCCAATAAGCCCAATTACAACTTAATAAGCCCAAATCCAATTTAAGGCCTAATTCATTAAATTACACAAATCCAATTTCGCAATTTAATTACCTAAAGTGCATTACATGATTAATCACCCAAATCAATATTTCCAAAACATGAAATTAGTCCTATTAATCATGTTCATTATCATCATCACATGTCCAACACATAAATGAAAAAATCAAACCATTACATGCTTAAAGGTCTCGGCCAAGGAAGTATCTCATATCCGATTTGGTTTCAATCCAATCAAACCCACAATCGACATTAAATCAACATCCTAAATGATTTCCAACACATCCAATTGTTCAAAATCAAAATTACCAAGACATTAAAGGTCATATGGAATTCGGCCAACAGATACATTTTGGGGATTTATGTTCAATTCAAAATTCAATCTAATTGACTTCAAATTAACATCCCTTCATCATTATAACTCATCCAATGAATCAAAATGGAAAAATTCCATGGATTCCAAATTATACATACATTCGGCCAACACTCCAAATTTGGGGAAAATTGTTCCAAACACATTTTTTGAAATTGATCAAATCAATCTTCAATACAACTATATTAAGCATGCTCAATCATCCAATTTCACAAAATCATGCTCAAATACAAAATACCCAATTTTAAAAGCCCTACATTTTCATGCTTGAACCTATAGCTATTGATGCCATTGTTAGGTTTTATCTAGGTCCCAAGATCAAACAAGACATGAAATACATGTGTGAATACATCAAAGGAGGTAGCGGAATACTCACATCGATCGGTTGAGACGATTGAAGACGAATGAAGCCCAAAAGCCCACTGTTTTGGCGCCACTGTGTGCAGTTCACTGCCCTCTAAATCAGATTTTTGAGCTGCGAAAATGAGCTCCAAGATTGCGTCAAACGAATCCCGCCTCATGGGTGAACCTCCCTAAACCTTCGCAAGTCTCGTAAGTGTGCTAGCAACTTGTGTGTTTTGGCAACAAAACACACTCATTGCTCCCCTTAAAGCTCACGGCAGTGAGCTGTGTTGGAGAAGAGATAAAAGCCCCTTGGGCGTGAGAAAGAGATAAGATTTGGTGGAGTTGTGTAATGGTTGACTTGTTAATTGAATTACCAAAAATGCTTTATATATTTGCAAAAAATACAAAGCATTTACCATTTAAAATATCAAATAAAATAAAGGTAATGGCTCTCTCAACCACCAAACACTATTCCAACAACACCCATCACTATTCAATGTCACTTTATTAAAGTGACTTGATGTGTGTCTATCAATCAATCAATCACATCACTCACTCAAGTGACGTTTGATTTGACGCTTGATGTGACGAATGATTTGACGCTTGATGTGACTTATGTTGCCGCACTCGAATTTGAAATACGAATGCGCTCTCAATCACACTCGGGCTCGGTTTTGCTAATTCCTAATTAGCGAGTTTTCCGTTGCGTCGTAATTAAATGATTATGCCTAGCGAATTCACTATTCACGTCGCTAATGAATTAATTCTAAATTAATTCGTTCGCCGAATTAAAATCTAATTTTAATTCCGCGTCGAAATCTAATTTCGTTTAATATATCGAATATATTAATTTACCGATTAATTCCAAATTAATCATTCTCTCTCTTTAGACGATATTTTATCCTAGATAAAATATCTCCGTAATTAATCCTAGATTAATTTTCTCTCTCTTCTATATAATCCCAGATTATTAATGAGTGCGAGTTATGCGTCATCGGTGTATTATCGGGAAGCGACCCATGAGATCCCCGGATAAGTCGGCAGTAAATACGGTCGTCGGAGTATCCGAATCACGTACGTACCAAGTACTACGTTCTACCGATTTACGAGACAAGATCGGCTTCTAGCAAAGCACGAAGTCTACCCAATTCTCCGGTCATATTCATCTAAGAATATTTAAGATCTATATCAAGCGTAGTATACCAAGAATCGTGTATATTGGCCCAGTATCGGATAGTCACGTGCTAGGGCTTGGGGCTGGATTAAGTGTCTGCCCCGTCCGAAGCACATGTAGGATGTCTGGTAACTAGTCTCTATAATCGGGTATACATGACCTTGGCATAATATCCCGATGGCGGCCAGCACTTAAGAGAACTAATACTGTATCCTGCGTGACATCATCTCCACTATGACTGGAGTGATACTTCCGTCTTGACATCACACCAATACTCTACGATTCTCAATATACCCAGCATTGGCGTACACAGAAACCGTTTAGAGTCCTAGACGACCTCAACTAAAGTACATTGATTGTCGTAAGCATTAGCGGTTTAAGTCTCAGGTTAAGACCATACATACCTACCCTGATGTCGGACTCCCATAGACACATAGTCATAATACCAATGGGATTCCGAGGGGTCTATCCAGAGCGAAGCTGTTTCCCATACCATCGGTGAAACACAACCTCCTATCGCACTTGCATGAGTATCCAATACCCAAATATATGAGAACTATGTTGTTGTGCCCTCACAACGCGCACAAGTGCAATACTAGCCTATTCCGCATTATCGATGTCCAGTCTCGATAATACTACGACTAGGGATATTTAATGATTAATCCTTCGTGGACTGATATGTCTCATATCATCTCAATCCAGGAACTAATCATATGGACCTCTCTTTATATATATATCTAAGGTGATGTAATCACAAATGATGAGAGTGCAATTTCCTTGTCACATAGTTAATTTGTACAACAACACTATGATCTGTACAAATAGTGACGCTATGGGTCATATTATCCAACAATCTCCCACTTGGCACATAGCCAGTCACTCAAGTGGTACACCCAAACTATGTACGGTTCGCTCAAATTGCTGAGAAAAGGTTTTCGTCAGCGAATTTTCATGATTATCGTCTGACGCGATTTATACGATCACCACATCGCCACGATGTATGATCCGAACGAATCAGATGAATATAGAAGTATATATCTGGATCGTCGATGAGACCTTTAATTCTTTAGCCTTGTGCTGACGCCTAGCTCAGCTGCTAACAGAACTATATCTAATCTAATTAGATTTATTTTCGACCCAAATGGCTTCTATTGCTGCCTCAGCTGCAGCAATAATCCGCATTTGTTGTTAATTCGGCAACAGTATCTTGCTCGGAAGATTTCCAGCTCACTGTCCCGTTATTCAAACTTTATAGTACCGCATTATTTAACTGTTTGGAAACTTGCAGCAGTGATCCCAGTCACTTCAAGTTCTCATTCTCCATAGTTTAAGACAGCATCTTTAGTTCTCTAAGATACTAATAGATGTTCTTTAACTTCAATCCAGTGACCATCACTTGGATTGACCTGATTGTGACTCCATATGCTCGAAGCGTATGAGACACCAAATCAAGTACATTTTAAATGTATAATTTCCTAGAGAGTGTTAACAACTCTAAATCTATCCCAGTAGATCTTTATTCCTTGAATAAAGGTTGTTACTCCCCAGAATTCTACGGAGAATTTCTATGAAAGCCAAGCTTTCACCAATTGTTTTATGGGAATTTCATTATCAGTGTTGTCCCACTAACCTCCTTATATACACAAGAATCATTTCGTTTTGAGTCAAATCATAAACCATTATGACTATTTAAAAACGACAGTTCCAAGAACCTTATGCTTGCTTTAATCCAAACATGGATCGAATAACCCGCAAACCTTGTTTGTCGGTTATACAAAATCGTCAGGATGTTGTAAGCATCCTCCAAACGGTTTCCTTTTCAGGAAAGCGATTTTGATCTTTAACTGACACATTTCATAAATGAAATATGCAGTATCAACAAGCATCTTCAAAATGGATTTACCATGGCAACAGGTAAAAGGTTGAACCGTAATCAACACAATGTTGATAACGATACCTTTCCGTCACAAGCCTAGCTTTGTACGTTGGTATGTTGCCATCCATGTATGTCTTCCTTGAAGACGATTACAGTACCAATAGGCACAATGCCTTGCGGTACAACAACTAGTATCCAAACATAGTTGTTATACATGGAATCCATTTCAGACTCATGGCACTTTGCCATAATAGGGAGTCGATACCTTGTATCACTACCTCATAACGTAGTTGGTTGATATACCTTCATAAGATTTACATCTTCATGAGGTGAGATCAGAAACCCATACCCTAGTTTGTTTTCTGACTCTCTCTGATCTACCCGGTCTTGTATTCGAAGATTAACGGTATAGATTCATCATTGATGAACTGTTTATGTTCCATTACGGACTTCGTGCCTTGAATAGTATTACTCTGATTTTCATCGAGTATCACTATCCTCCCACTGACCACTGCATATCGGTGTTCCTCTTAGGAAAACCGCATGGTGAGCAACAATCATATTGTTCTCATGTGAGATATTTAAGTACTATACTTATGGTTTTCCCTAGGATAACCTATAATTGGCACTTATCCAATTTGGGTTCTAGTTTGGTTTCATCCAAACGTTATGCCTGGCATACCCAAATTATTAGGAATGAGAAACCCTGTTTCTTTCCTGTTCATATCCTATATGATATCTGTCAAACAGATTTATATGGAACCTTATTCTAATTAAGTTTTGCACTGTTAATACATATCCTGTTGAAGGAATGATAGCTCAGAGCGACTCGTGATAAACCTTATCATGTCCAACAAAATTTAGTTTTTGTTCGGACACACCGTCTAATTGACGTGTCTCGGGAGGAGTCCTCATCTGAAAGAATACCATACTCTTTCATGTATTTATGAAACTTACTGGTTAAGTATTTTCATTACGGTTTTACCGTGGCGGCATAATACTATAGTCGATCTGTTTATCTACTTCGTGTCGAAACTCTAATAGTTTCCGATATGTGTTATTCAAAAGAAACACATAACCATAACGTGATGCCACATCCGTTAAGGTCACGAAATATTCATATTCACATCTAACCTAGCGAGATATGGGCCCACTAACTTCACCATGAATAGGGCTAACAGATCGGTGACACTTACACTATTACCAAGTAAATAGTGTTTTAGGTACTTTACCTAACAAACTAGATTCGTAGACTTTATTTGAATAGTCAAATCAGTCCTAGTACC
The DNA here is from genome assembly GCA_019454045.1 of Zanthoxylum bungeanum. Taxonomy (NCBI): domain Eukaryota; kingdom Viridiplantae; phylum Streptophyta; class Magnoliopsida; order Sapindales; family Rutaceae; genus Zanthoxylum; species Zanthoxylum bungeanum. The sequence continues at coordinate 22,335 of SKCR01044568.1, read as the reverse complement.
CACTCTTCAAAAGTGCGGATATACGAGTCTTGTTTAATTCTGTCCTCGACAACAATGCCACAAATAAGTCTCTACTTGATCAAATCAATTTGAGCTATTTATTTGTCATTTTATATGTTTTGAGATTTTAATTATATTCAAAATATAAATTCTGTTATTCACATCTAATGTGTTTATCTCAGTATCATCTTTATATAATGAAACACTTAGTGTTTGTGAATATTTTGATGTGTTTTGTGTTATTTTTTAGATAAATAAAGTTTCAGGACATTCTGGAGGTGATTTGAAGCAAAACTGTGAAATTTGGTGAAATTTGGCAAAAAGGGTATTTTGGTAATTTTGGACGTCCCGACACAAATTTTGGTAATTTTGGACATCCCGACACCAAAATAAAGTTTCAAGACATTCTGGAGGTGATTTGGAGCAAAACTGTGAAATTTGACGAAAATGGTATTTTGGTAATTTTGGGCGTCCCGACACCGAGGGTATTTTGGTAATTGCACCACCATGCCACATGTCAAAGATTCAACGAGCCGTCATTTTTAGCACACCATGCCACGTGTCGAAAATTCAGCGATCCAAAAAAAAATAATAAAAAAATAAAAATCAGAAAAATAATAAAAAAATCAAAAATCAAAAAATAATAATAAAAAATTAGATTTTTTTTGCCTATAAATAGATTTCGAATTTTTAGTTTCAAATGTACCAAATCCTCTGTAAATACTTATATAATAAGAGTTCTTCATATTTTCTTCTTTTATTCAGTTTTATTTACGCTTTGTAGTAGTAATTCTATCCATCTATGAGGGGGTAACTTCTCTATGCTGAGGTAATGAGGTAATACTTTTACTTTTGCTATTTAGATTAATCTCTCTTTAAAATAATATATAAACTACTTAAAATCTGAATTAATAAAGGATACCGCCATTCTGGACGGTTGGTTTAAGTTTATATTTTTGTTCCGCCTTATGGCTGGTATATTTGAATTTGACTTAATCAGGATACCGCCATTCCGGATGGTTGGTTTAAAATATCACAAGATTATATATTATATTATTGGGAGATATCTAAATAGTAAATAGTAGAAGTTAATTCCTTTTACCTTAGCATTTCTTTTTATTACTTTTCAGCAATTTCATTTTCTGTCTTTTAAGTTTATATCAGCTTTAGTTATGTGTTGTAACTAAGTTAAATATTTAGGGTTGTGATTAAATCTAATATCACCCGATTTAAAAAGGGTTAGATTATAGTTTGGGTAATTAAAGAATTATTTGTTGAGTCATAACCTTAATGCCTTTTTATTAACTGATCACTAATAAAATTGATTAGATAAAACTTAAAATGAACTAGACATAGGGATTTTAAGTTTAAAGACCTTATACTCAACAACCCACGATCTTCTTTAAGGATAGATAAACCTTTAATAGATTTCCTTACAGGATAGGAATATATCTGTCGGGCGGGGGTAATCAATAATTGGAATTCAATCTTAATGAATCTAGGTAATTTAATTGACATAGACATATGGTTCAATTTGATTATTCTAGGTATTTGTAAATGATCATTCGAAAGAGGCTTTTACATAATTTAGTGTTTCAGATTAATAATTCAATATTTTACCCAACTATGATTTAACTACTTCATCTTTTAAAAGATATTAGAAAGATTCGCAACCCTAGATCTTTAAGTCTTTTTATTTTCCTTAGTATTTTCTTTTGTCTTTTTATTTATTTATTTATTTAGCAACTCTACAAATCAAATCATTTCAAGCAATCAATTCATTTCTTCTTTAATTAGATATTTTTAAATAAATAGTATCATCAATAATAACAACAGTAGGAATTAAGTCCTCGTGGGATCGATATTTTATACTACTTGAACGATACGTGCGCTTGCGTTATACGTGTGTGTTTAAGCCGGTCAAGTTTTTGGCGCCGTTGCCGGGGACTTATTTTTCTTGAGTTATTAATTTTGAAGCTATCTAATTTACTTATATCTAATTTTCTTTATTATTATATGTACTTTTTATTTCTCTCTTTTGTTTTCAGGTGATCGAAAAAACAAATGGAACATTTTGAAACATTACGAGTTTTACTAGAAATAGATACACCCCAAATCCAGGAGCAACAGTCTAGTTTTCTGAGGCCTGTTGTCCAGCCCAACAACTATCACTGGAAGCCAGAAGCAAACAATACTACATTTGCTCATCAGAATGAAATGGGAAGATGTGTAATTTGTGATGGTAACCACCCGAGCGATCAATGTATTTACCTTTCAGAGTGGCAGAATAATTGGAATCATTCAAGGTACGAAGAATCATCACATTTTCCATCTTATCCACCATTCATCTACGATCTTTATCAAGAACCAGATCCATCAGAGGAAGATCAGTTGATTCACATGCTCAAAAATTTGTTCGAGGAACGGGAAGCTCTATTTGATGTACAAATTCAGAGTCAAGCGGCGTCTATACAAAGGATGACAGATCAAGTTAGACAATTAACAGAGAACCTGAATCACATATCTCACGGAGCAAATTCAAATAATATTGAAGAAGCCTTTGAATATCCTGAGATTCATCATGACATCATAACAGAGGACGAGGCTGAGCAATATCAAGAATCAGAGGTATCAGTTCAGGAGCCTGCACCAACAAAGTCTCAATTTGATTTTTATTATTCTGACTCTGACGAAGATGAAGAAGCTGAGCTACTTGTACCAACTGCACCAACAAGGAAGGATGAAACTTTCCATCCTCAGAATGAAGATCTTGGAGCATGCTTTGCAACGATGTTTGAAAAAGATCTTCCTAAACCATCCATTCCAGTCAAACCAGAGCATGAAGACCTAATGTCTGAATCATCTTTACATCCTCAGGCAAATACTTATGAAGCATGTATTTCACAAATGACAGATGAAGAACTCAATGCAGAAATCTTAAAATTCATATGTAAAGAAAAGGTGGAGGAAGAGCCAGAGCAAATGGAAGAACAAAAGTTAGAAGATCCAATGCATTCAGGCGAAACATCACTGTTTTGGGGAGTACAATTTAGAGATATTAATCAGAAGCTTGACAGAATGGAAATCCCATTCCAAGTCAAGCACCATACAAGACCTCCTGATTTTCTTTCTTTCTTTTCAGGAATCACTGGAGCAACAAAGATTAAAAAGGTGGCACAAGCACTGAATGAGACAAAACTCTTTTTGCCACTTTACCGTTGGAAGAGACCCTTCAAAAGCAACGCTCACGGAATTGTCTTTAATAGAACATCCAAAACGACGTTGAAACCTCCTTGACAGATGGATTTCAGTCACGTCTGGCTGAAGACGAAAAATTTAGCGCTAGCAGGGAGGCAACCCATGCAATTTGTTGTAATTTTTGTTTTCATATTTCATGTTTTAGAATTTTTAATTTTGTGTGTTGTTTTGTAGGGAAAAACACAAATGGAGAATTTTAAGACAGAAGGAATGGTGTTTGGCAATCATAAAGATGAGAACCAATTCATTAGCGATGGCTGAGTAAGGAATGAAATCTTGAGACACATCCTAATAAATTTATACTAAGCGAGTGGCGTATTGCGTACACAATTCTGTTGCCTTAATTATTGCTTTGATTCGCTTTTCTGTTGTAATTATCTTTATTTTCGTAGACAGTATCCAGAATTTTTGACCTTTCACGATTTCTTTTGTTTTGTTTAGCTAACAAGCTTCCTTTGGAAGATACTAGTGCTATTATTACTCACCATTTTTCAGGTACTATAAATTCAGCCCGTCATTGCACTTTTGAAGGCATCCAGAGTTGAGAAAGAAATACATAAAAAATGGAAGCCACTTCAAGAAGACGAGTTGAGAACATCTGTGTGTTTTGCGGTAGTAGTGTTGGTGCTAAACCACAATACATAGAAGCAGCACAAGAATTGGGTCGAGTCTTAGCTGCAAGGAATATGCACTTAATATATTGCGGAGGCAATCTTGGACTAATGGGGATTGTTTCAAAGGCCGTACAAGAAGGAGGCAGTCATGTTTTGGGAATCATCCAAAACCCTTGGCAGAGGAAAATCTGATTGAACCATCAAACGGAGAGGAACTGATCGTGCCAGGTATGTCTGAACGACTAGTGGAAATGATTAATCGTTCTGATGCTTTTATTGCTTTGCCAGGTGGCTTGGGTACATTGGAGGAAATTTTTATAGTACTATCTTGGGCGAACCTGAACATACACCAGAAACCGCTTGGACTGCTCAACGTTGATGGATTTTATGATTTTCTTTGTGTGTTTCTTGATGATGCCGGAGAAATGGGTTCGTGTCAAAACCTATGAAAGAACTCATTTTTACTGCCAGGTCTGCTCCGGATCTAATAGACCAATTTTAAGCCTATGAACCACAAGTTGATCCTAACCTTTCAAAGATAAAATGGTCTGATGATGATCGTGGTAAGAAGCGTCGAATAAATCTGGACCTTAACCTTTAATTTGCTTGTAGTAATTCAGCTACCAGGTACTATCTTCTAAACTCTTCTTCTACTGTTTAAAGACATTGGGGACAATGTCTCATTTAGGTTTGGGGGTGAGGAATAGTTAATAGTATCTTGTTTATAGTTTGTGTTTTTATTTTTAGTCCAAAATTTTTCGAAAAAAAAAAAAAAAAAAAAAAAGAAACACATGAAAATTATAGTTTTATCACTAGTAGAAATATGTGGTTGTTATGTTGACTAAAAGATGAAATTGGTAAGAAATAGCTGTGTAAGGAATTTCCACTCCTGAGACGTATTTCAAACCTAATTCAAAACAAGTTAATTTTTGTTTATTCACTTTTGAATTATTAAATCTGTAAGTTCTCCATAAAACTGACTAAATGGATCTTTATATACTTAGTTGGCAGATATTATCAACATACATGGTAACATACGGACATAGGATAAAATTGAAAAGATTGTAATATTCAGTGCTATAGTTTAATTGGAGAAGCATCTCAAAAAAAAGTGATGGAATAAAAAAAAATGTCTGAGATCCGAGTTATTAAGTCTGTAAGGGTATTTTAATACCTAGTGCCCTAAACCAACTGGTTTGGGAGTCACTGGCCCAACACTCGCTACATGGATCAAAAAGATGATAGAAAAAAAAATACATATATCTGAAGTCTGAGTAATTAAGTCCTTAGGGGTGTCTTAACACCTGATGCCCTAAAGCCAACTGGTTTGGGAGCCACCGACCTAAAGCTCGCTACATAGATGAAAGATATTGTATATAATAAAAATAGAGAAAAGAAAAAAATCAAAGAAAAAATCAAAAAAATCAAAAAAAATTATTCCATTACTACAAAAGGTGTGAAATCTGATAAAACTTTAGGACAAAAATATTACTCTCTTATCAACTGCACTTATGACTGTTATGGGCGAAATGAGTTGTTTAATATTTTGTTGGCTGTGTATATGGAGAATGGTAAAAATATTCAGAGAATTTACTTATTCAGTAATTTAGAATGAAATAAAACAACTAATAAACTTGGAGTAGAAGTTTCACCTAATTAGTCACTAACTTCTTTATTCTATTTTCTCTTGTCTTTTTGCTTTTGTGTGCATTAGTTTCACTTCCTTTTTACTTTTATAAATGTTTGTGGGTATCATTGTTGTAAACCTTCACGAGACTACAACTCGTCCACTAGGGACACCTAGGGGTTTAAAGGCTTGTTGCATATGCTAAATGCAATCGTGATCCCTACGAAAGTGGCTTAGTTAAAATTTTATTATGTTATTTTATTTTGCTCGAGGACTAGCAAAATGTTAGGTTTGGGGGTGTGATGAGTGATAAATGTATCACTATTTCCCACTCATTTAACTTAATATTTTGTATAGTTTCTTGAGTTTTGTGAATATTTTGATGTGTTTTGTGTTATTTTGTAGATAAATAAAGTTTCAGGACATTCTGGAGGTGATTTGAAGCAAAACTGTGAAATTGGTGTGAAATTTGGCAAAAAGGGTATTTTGGTAATTTTGGACGTCCCGACACAAATTTTGGTAATTTTGGACATCCCGACACCAAAATAAAGTTTCAAGACATTCTGGAGGTGATTTGGAGCAAAACTGTGAAATTTGACGAAAATGGTATTTGGTAATTTTGGGCGTCCCGACACCGAGGGTATTTTGGTAATTGCACCACCATGCCACATGTCAAAGATTCAACGAGCCGTCATTTTTAGCACACCATGCCACGTGTCGAAAATTCAGCGATCCAAAAAAAAAATAATAATAAAAAATAAAAATCAGAAAAATAATAAAAAAATCAAAAATCAAAAAATAATAATAAAAAATTAGATTTTTTTTGCCTATAAATAGATTTCGAATTTTTAGTTTCAAATGTACCAAATCCTCTGTAAATACTTATATAATAAAGAGTTCTTCATATTTTCTTCTTTTATTCAGTTTTATTTACGCTTTGTAGTAGTAATTCTATCCATCTATGAGGGGGTAACTTCTCTATGCTGAGGTAATGAGGTAATACTTTTACTTTTGCTATTTAGATTAATCTCTCTTTAAAATAATATATAAACTACTTAAAATCTGAATTAATAAAGGATACCGCCATTCTGGACGGTTGGTTTAAGTTTATATTTTTGTTCCGCCTTATGGCTGGTATATTTGAATTTGACTTAATCAGGATACCGCCATTCCGGATGGTTGGTTTAAAATATCACAAGATTATATATTATATTATTGGGAGATATCTAAATAGTAAATAGTAGAAGTTAATTCCTTTTACCTTAGCATTTCTTTTTATTACTTTTCAGCAATTTCATTTTCTGTCTTTTAAGTTTATATCAGCTTTAGTTATGTGTTGTAACTAAGTTAAATATCTAGGGTTGTGATTAAATCTAATATCACCCGATTTAAAAAGGGTTAGATTATAGTTTGGGTAATTAAAGAATTATTTGTTGAGTCATAACCTTAATGCCTTTTTATTAACTGATCACTAATAAAATTGATTAGATAAAACTTAAAATGAACTAGACATAGGGATTTTAAGTTTAAAGACCTTATACTCAACAACCCACGATCTTCTTTAAGGATAGATAAACCTTTAATAGATTTCCTTACAGGATAGGAATATACCTGTCGGGCGGGGGTAATCAATAATTGGAATTCAATCTTAATGAATCTAGGTAATTTAATTGACATAGACATATGGTTCAATTTGATATTCTAGGTATTTGTAAATGATCATTCGAAAGAGGCTTTTACATAATTTAGTGTTTCAGATTAATAATTCAATATTTTACCCAACTATGATTTAACTACTTCATCTTTTAAAAGATATTAGAAAGATTCGCAACCCTAGATCTTTAAGTCTTTTTATCCTTAGTATTTTCTTTTGTCTTTTTATTTATTTATTTATTTAGCAACTCTACAAATCAAATCATTTCAAGCAATCAATTCACTTCTTCTTTAATTAGATATTTGTAAATAAATAGTTTCATCAATTAATAACAACAGAAGGAATTAAGTCCTCGTGGGATCGATATTTTTATACTACTTGAACGATACGTGCGCTTGCGTTATACGTGTGTGTTTACGCCGGTCAGTGTTCTAGAATATAAAGGTTTATCCACAATGGATTAAACACTGATATAGAGATAATGTCTCTAGTCAAACTAGTTACATTATAACAGTTCCTAATTTAAGTACACACCCGAAGGGTAGTTCCTAAACTTAGGTATCTACGGTCGAAACAACGACTTTCGTCCCGTTTCCGATTCGCAGAGCAATCTCAGCTTGAAGTCAGTATCCTGCTCAAAGCAGATTCTGAACATCAATACATATATTTTATGTATCACACTAAGTATTTAAAATCTAATTTCAATACTGGTTGTGAACATAACTTTGACAATCATTTTTAAAGTAAGAGCCTTGCCCTTTCTTTAATTCATTCGTGTCTGCCATATCCAAATGGTAGTCACTTTGGGATATGTCAATTATCCTTTTCGATATTTCAGGAACCTTAGGCCAAGCCTTGGGTTTTTAGAATATCGAATCGATGTGCACCTCGTGCTACATGCCCAATTGCAAACTTTGACTTTATCTCCTCTAGAAATAGTCAATTAATTCTCCAAGAATTATAAATTTCAATTTTATACTTCTTAAATCTAAAATTAGATTTATGACAAGTATATTAAATTAAGCACTAAAGTCATCATCACATAAATCTTCCAAAGATTTTATGCTCTACTTATTTGCTTAATTTTGGGCTTAAGGTATAATAAGTTATTTTATCAAATAAAGTAACATATTGTTTATTCCCAATTTGAAAATTAAATCATTTAAAACATTAATCCCAGATTATATTTTAAATATCCAACTTTTCAATTCTTTCTTGATTTCAATAGTCCAACTATTTAATCAATTATTAGTGGTACTATATATTTTATAATGATTATAATAGTCCAACTATATAATCAAATATAATCCAAATTAATTAACCTCAATTACATTGATTACTATAATCCAATTATAAAATCAACTGTAAACTGAAATAATTAATTCAAATATATTGATTAATATAATCCAATTATATATAATCAAGTATAATACAGTCCAACTGTTTATTAAAACAACAATTTAAATATTAGTCCAACTAACATTTATATTATACGACGAAATAATTTGAATGAGCGCGTATGGCGAGTAATTGAACGAATATTGCAAATTCAATTCTTGCCTCCCACTATTTTTAGTCGATCCTCTAACCCTCTGTCGAGTACTCGGGAAACCGTGTTTCCTAGTGGGCTAGGATCCCGTTAAATATCACACAATCTTGACTTTGGCCAACAAATTGTATGATAATTAACTAGGTAGATCTCTAAGATAAATTGGATCCAATCCAATTCCTAGATCCAGTAGGTGGACATCCAAGTCCTAAACATATATCATATATATGCCTATATATCCAATATATACCCTAACCTATTTCCTCTGAATCAACTAGGCCTTGGCTTTGGCACAACAACCTAGTGATCCCAGTCAAGCATGGACCCATTGACCATGGAAGCTTCGTAATCAATGTCGTTGGACAAGAAGTGGTCTTGACTTTGGCCAACAAACCACAACTTGGACAAGACACCAATATGGAACAATGCCTCGTGATTCAAACACATCTTCGACGGACAAGGGCTTGACTTTGGCCAACAACCCATGCCAATCTAGGATCTTGAGCAAGAATCACTCAATGGAAGGAAAAGACGCATGATATTTGATGAGGGCTTTTCGCGTGCAAATTGGCTACCAATTTCATTATCTTTGTTAAGGTCTCATCATCATACACCCTTAAACATGCATTCTAAATACATAATAAAGCGAGTATGAAAATAAATAATAATGATATGCGGATGGATACTTTACATTGATCCTAGATCAAATCTCTCACTTTCTCACTCAAGCTAGCATTTGTATTACTTCTACTACCCGTTACACTACACTTCTAAAGAAACCTCATTTACATTGAGGGGAATAGGTGAGAAGAGAATACAAAGGAAATAGAGGTGATAAGGCTGGACACGCAGGTCCAATTTAATAAATCGAATTTATTACAACAATTTCCAAAATTGCCCCACCCGACTAATATCCATCCGATATACATTATTCATTCATCACAACCACGTATTCACACATAAGCATGTTATCATCAATCTAATCAAATTAATTAATCTGATAATTATGTGATCATCCAATGTTCAAACAACGATTTGATTTTGCTCGAGTCAAACTCGTTTTTGCGAATAAGTACTCAAAGTACGAATTCATGAATTAAATTAAACTACATCATTAAATCCAATTTAACATGTATTTAATACTAATTCACTATTCAATTCCAAATTAAATATTACACTTTATTTAATAAACCTTTAACGACTTAAATTCCAAATTTAATCGTTTCGGGTCTCAAAGCCCGATTAACGTCCAACGTCAATTCAATTCAAGTCTAATGGGCTTTAATTAATTTCTATAAGGCGTGGGCTTCGGCAACCAAAGCCCAATCAAGGAGTAACCCCATAAGCCCAGAAATCAATTTAGGCCCATTAGGCCCAATTAAACTTTAAAGGTTCATTAGTCGCATTTGGGCTTTATGGTAGTGGTTTTGGGCCCAATTGGATCCAATCCATTTGGCCTAAACCCATCTTGATAAAATCAAGCCCAATAAGCCCAATTACAACTTAATAAGCCCAAATCCAATTTAAAGGCCTAATTCATTAAATTACACAAATCCAATTTCGCAATTTAATTACCTAAAGTGCATTACATGATTAATCACCCAAATCAATATTTCCAAAACATGAAATTAGTCCAATTAATCATGTTCATTATCATCATCACATGTCCAACACATAAATGAAAAAATCAAACCCATTACATGCTTTAAAGGTCTCGGCCAAGGAAGTATTTCATATCCGATTTGGTTTCAATCCAATCAACCCACAATCGACATTAAATCAACATCCTAATTTTCCAACACATCCAATTGTTCAAAATCAAAATTACCAAGACATTAAGGGCATATGGAATTTGACCAACATATACATTTTGGGGATTTATGTTCAATTCAAAATTCAATCTAATTGACTTCAAATTAACATCATCCTTCATCATTATAACTCATCCAATGAATCAAAATGGAAAAATTCCATGGATTCCAAATTATACATACATTCGGCCAACACTCCAAATTTGGGGAAAATTGTTCCAAACACATTTTCTTGAAATTGATCAAATCAATCTTCAATACAACATATATTAAGCATGCTCAATCATCCAATTTCACAAAATCATGCTCAAATACAAAATACCCAATTTTAAGCCCTACATTTTCATGCTTGAACCTATAGCTCTTGATGCCATTGTTAGGTTTTATCTAGGTCCCAAGATCAAACAAGACATGAAATACATGTGTGAATACATCAAAGGAGGTAGCGGAATACTCACATCGATCGGTTGAGACGATTTGAAGACGAATGAAGCCCAAAAAGCCCACTGTTTCGGCGCCAACTGTGTGCAGTTCACTGCCCTCCAAATCAGATTTTTGAGCTGCGAAAATGAGCTCCAAGATTGCGTCAAACGAATCCCGCCTCATGGGTGAACCTCCCTAACACCTTCGCAAGTCTCGTAAGTGTGCTAGCACTTTTGTTTTGCAACAAAACACACTCATTGCTCCCCTTAAAGCTCACGGCAGTGAGCTGTGTTGGAGAAGAGATAACACAGCCCCTTGGGCGTGAGAAAGAGATAAGATTTGGTGGAGTTGTGTAATAGTTGACTTGTTAATTGAATTACCAAAAAATGCTTTATATATTTTCCAAAAAAATACAAAGCATTTACCATTTAAAATATCAAATAAAATAAATGGTAATAGCTCTCTCAACTACCAACACTATTCCAACAACACCCATCACTATTCAATGTCATTTTATCAAAGTGACTTGATGTGTGTCTATCAATCAATCAATCACATCAATCAATCACATCACTCAAAGTGATGTTTGATTTGACGCTTGATGTGACGAATGATTTGACGCTTGATGTGACTTACGTTGCCGCACTCGAATTGGAAATACGAATGCGCTCGCAATCACACTCGGGCTCGGTTTTGCTAATTCCTAATTAGCGAGTTTTCCGTTGCGTCGTAATTAAATGATTACGCCTAGCGAATTCACTATTCACGTCGCTAACGAATTAATTCTAAATTAATTCGTTCGCCCGAATTAAAATCTAATTTTAATTTCGCGTCGAAATCTAATTTCGTTTAATATATCGAATATATTAATTTACCGATTAATTCCAAATTAATCATTCTCTCTCTTAGACGATATTTTATCCTAGATAAAATATCTCCGTAGTTAATCCTAGATTAATTTTCTCTCTCTTCTATATAATCCCAGATTATTAATGAGTGCGAGTTATGCGTCATCGGTGTATTATCGGGAAGCGACCCATGAGATCCCCGGATAAGTCGGCAGTAAATACGGTCGTCGGAGTATCCGAATCACGTACGTACCAAGTACTACGTTCTACCGATTTACGAGACAAGATCGGGTTCTAGCAAAGCACGAAGTCTACCCAATTCTCCGGTCATATTCATCTAAGAATATTTAATATCTATATCAAGCGTAGTATACCCAAGTATCGTGTATATTGGCCCAGTATCGGATAGTCACGTGCTAGGGCTGGGGCTGGATAAGTGTCTGCCCCGTCCGAAGCACATGTCGGATGTCTGGTAACTAGTCTCTATAATCGGATATACATGACCTTGTCATAATATCCCGATGGCCGCCCAGCACTTAAGAGAACTAATACCGTATCCTGCGTGACATCATCTCCACTATGACTGGAGTGATACTTCCGTCTTGACATCACACCCAATACTCTACGATTCTCAATATACCCAACATTGGCGTACACAGAACCGGTTAGAGTCCTAGACGACCTCAACTAAAGTATATTGATTGTCGTAAGCATTAGCGGTGTAAGTCTCAGGTTAAGACCATACACACCTACCCTGATGTCGGACTCCCATAGACACATAGTCATAATACCAATGGGATTCCGAGGGGTCTATCCAGAGCGAAGCTGTTTCCCGTACCATCGGTGAAACACAACCTCCTATCGCACTTGCATGAGTATCCAATACCCAAATATATGAGAACTATGTTGTTGTGCCCTCACAACGCGCACAAGTGCAATACTAGCCTATTCCGCATTATCGATGTCCAGTCTCGATAATACTACGACTAGGGATATTTAATGATTAATCCTTCGTGGACTGATACTGTCTCATATCATCTCAATCCAGGAACTAATCATATGGACCTCTCTTCATTTATATATCTAAGGTGATCTAATCACAAATGATGAGAGTGCAATTTCCTTGTCACATAGTTAATTTGTACAACAACACTATGATCTGTACAAATAGTGACGCTATGGGTCATATTATCCAACATATTAAAGATGAAGTGGTTATCTTACAGTTGGGTAATATATTAATTTATTAACCTAGAACACTAAATTATGTAAAAGCCTCTTCCGATGGTCGATTACAAATACCTAGTATAACCCAATTGAACCATATGTCTATGTCAACCAAATTACCTGGATTCATTAAGTTTAAGTTCCAATTATAGCTACCCCCGCGCGACAGGTATATTCCTATCCTATAAGGAAATCTATTAAAGGGTTATCTATCCTCAAGGAAGATCGTGGGCTACTGAGTCTAAGGTCTTTAACCTAAAATCCCTTTTCCAAGTTCATTTAAGTTTACCTAATCAATTTTATTACTGGCCAGTTAATAAAAAGCATTAAGATTAAGACTCAATAAATAAACCTTTATATTACCCAATCTATAATCTAACCCTTATAAACCGGTGATATTGGATTTCATCACAACCCCAGATAACTGGCTTAGTTACGACACATATTTACAGGTAGTAAAATTTAAATAAAATAAAAGACATAAAGTAAAATACTGAAAATTAAATACTGAAAAGTAAATTGCTGAAAAGTAAAAAAAAGTAAAAGTAAAAGTAAAAAGTAAAAAGTAAAAAGTAAAAAAAATGAAAGTAAATTACTGAAAGTAAATTGCTGAAAGTAAATTGCTGAAAAGTAAATTACTGAAAATTAAATAAGGTAAAGTACAATAAAAGAATATATTGGGGGTTAGAGGATCAACTTTTATTACTACTATTTTAGATATCTCCCTTAATATAATATATTAACTTTGCGTGATAATTACCAACCAGCCATATAGGCGGTATCCTGATTAAGTCAAATTAATAATTAATTACCAACTGACCAACCAGGCGGTATCCATACTTTGTCAGGTTAAAACTGTTGGTTTCTATGATTAGTCCCAAGATCATAATGAACAAAGAAATGCGAATGAATAACGAAGAAGAGTGGCAGAAACAAACTACATCGATCAGTTTAAGGATGCGTCAAACAATAAAAATTTTTCCCTCTAAGCAGTCCAAGATTCGGCCAAGGCAGTCCACAATGCTCCAAGCTTTGTTTATTCTTTCCAAGCTCTTGAATAGGTTTCCCTAATCACCTTGTATGATCCCTTGAAGAGTGCTAGCCCTTATGATAAATTTTGCAACAAAACCTTATCATTTTTTCCCTTCAATTTCGGCCAAGAAATGAAAGAAATGGGAGAGAAAATTGTTTCACTGGTTTCGGCAATTTGGGAGAGAGAAGAAGTTTTTTTTTTCAATTCTATTTTGGCTTCAAAAACCATATACAAGAATTAAAAAAACAATTACCAATTTTTGATAAATGGTTTACAAAAAGTCAAAGCCATTTTGGCTCCAATTTTGCATTAATGGCCCACACCAAACTTCATCATAAATAGTGAAAACATGTCACTCACAAAAAGACTTTGACATCTATCACAAATAAATGACAAGTGATGTGACTCGCGATGTGACTTGTGGGCCCGCTCGAATTCGAAATGTGAGTGGGCCCGCAAACACTTCCGGGCTCGGTTTCGCTAACTCTGAATTAACGAACTTTCGTCGCGACGTAATTAAATAATTATGCCTAGCGAAATTACTATTCACGTCGCTAACGAATTAATTCTTAATTAACTCATTTTCTCGAATTAAAATCTAATTTTAATTCCGCGTCGAAATCCAATTCGTTAATATATCGAATATATTATTTTGTCGATTAATTCCAAATTAATCTTTTTCTCTCTTCAAATAGTACTTTATCCAAGATAAAGCGTCTCTGCGATTAATCCTAGATTAATCACGCTCAAATCATACGTCATCGGTGAATCTTCTGGAAGCGACCCAAGAGATCCATGGATATGTTGGCAGTAAATACGGTCGTCAGACTATCCGAACACGTATGTACCTCGTACTACGTTTTTTACCGATTTATGAGACAAGGTTGGCTTCTAGCAAAGCCCCATGCCTACCCAATTCTCCAGAAATATTCTTAATGGAATATACGATCTATATCAGGCGTAGTATACCGCAGTATTACGTATTGCGATCCAGTATCGGATGTCACGTGTAAGGCCTGGGGCTAGAATAGTGTCTGCCCCGTACGAAGCATATATCGGATATCAAGCAACTAGTCTCTTTGAATTGGATAATCATGACCTTGTCATATTATCCCGATGGTTGCAACACAATAGAGAACCAGTTCTGAATCCCTGCGTGATCATCATCTCAATATGTCTGAAGTGATACTTCTGTCTTGACATCACATCCAATACACTACGATTCTCAATAAACCCAGAAGAGGCGTACACAGAACTTGTTAAAGCCCTGGACGGCCAAAACCAAAGTTTATCGATTGTCACAAGTACTAGCGATGCAAGTCTCAGGTTAAGACCAAATACACCTACCCTGAAGCGGACTCCTATAGACACATATACATACTACCAACCAATGGGAATCCGCGGGGTCTATCCAGAGCGAAGCTGTTTTCCGTACCATTGGTAAAACACAACCTCCTATCGCACTTGCATAAGTATCCAATACTTAAATATATGAGAACTATGCCATTATGCCCTCATAACGCGCACAAGTGCAATACTAGTCTATTCCGCATTATCGATGTCCAATCTCGATAATACTACGACTAGGGATTTTAATGATTAAACCTTTATAGATTGATAATATCTCATATCATCTCAATCCGGAATTAATCATAAGGATTTTTACCATTTATATAACAAAGTAAATAAATTACAAAACGGTAAAAGGCAATTTCATTACAACATAGTTAATTTTGTACAAAAACACAATGTCTTTTACAAACAGTGACGCTATGGGTCATAACTGTCCAACAATCTCCCACTTGGCCTATAGCTAGTCACACAAGCATCTAATACCTTAACTATGTACATGTCGCTCAAACTTTTGCTGAGGAATAGCTTTCATCAGCGGATCTGCCATGTTGTCATCTGATGTGACCTTCTCGACCTTCACATCGCCACGATGTATGATCTCTCGAATCAGATGGAAACGTCGAAGAATATGCTTGGATCATTGATGAGACCGCGGTTCCTTAGCCTGCGCTATAGCTTCGTTATTGTCACAATACAATGGAACAGGCTCAGCTGCTAACGGAACTACTCCTAATCCAAATAGGAATTTTCGGATCCAAACTGCTTCTTTTACTGCTTCAGCTGCAGCAATGTACTCCGTTTTTTTTTTTGAATCAACAACAGTCTCTTGCTTGGAATATTTCCAGCGCACTGCTCTCTTATTCAAACAAAATATGTACCCGGATTGTGACTTATAGTCATCTTTGTCTGTTTGGAAACTTGCATCGGTATACCCAGTTACCTCAAGTTCTCTATCTCCATAGATTAAGAAAGCATCCTTAGTTCATCTAAGATACTTAAGGATATTCTTAACCTCCATCCAGTGACCTTCACCTGGATCGGCCTGATATCGACTGCACATGCTCAAAACATAGGAGACATCAGGTCGCGTACATATCATGGCATACATGATCGATCCGAATGCCGAGGCGAACGGTATCCGACTCATGTTGTCTCTCTCATCTTGAGTTTTAGGACACATGTCCTTAGATAGATAGACGCCATGTGATACTGGCAACAGTCCTCTCTTGGACTGATCCATGTTGAATCTCTTCAACACTTTGTCAATGTACGTACTCTGGGAGAGTCCAAGCAGCTTTTTAGATCTATCCCGGTAGATCTTTATTCCCAGAATAAAGGCTGCTTCTCCCAGATCTTTCATGGAGAATTTCAATGAAAGCCAAGCTTTCACCGACGTTAGCATGGGAATGTCATTACCTATAAGCAATACATCGTCAACATAAAGGACAATAAAATTCAGTGCTCTCCCACTAACCTTCTTGTATACACAAGGATCATCTTCGTTTTGAATGAAATCATATTCTTTTATGATCTCATCAAAACATTGGTTCCATGACCGCGATGCTTGCTTCAGTCCATAAATGGACCGATTTAACTTACAAACCTTGTTTGCAAGTCTAGGCACGATAAAACCGTCAGGCTGTTGCATATAAATATCCTACAGAAGGTTTCCGTTAAGGAAATCGGTTTTAACGTCCATCTGCCATATCTCGTAATCGAAATATGCAGCAAAAGCAAGCATTATCCGAATGGATTTAATCATGGCAACGGGTGAGAAAGTTTCGTCGTAATCGACACCATGTCGTTGACGATACCCCTTCGCTACAAGCCTAGCTTTGTACGTTTGTACGTTGCCATCCATGTCGGTATTCTTCTTGAAGACCCATTTGCATCTAATAGGCTTTACGCCTTCTGGTGCATCAACCAGTGTCCAAACTTGGTTGGTGTACATGGAATCCATTTCGGACTTCATGGTATCTTGCCATAAAGTGGAATCGATATCTTGTATCACTTCCTCATACATAGCCGGTTCGTTATCCTCAATAAGATTAATATCTACATGAGGTGAGATCAGAAACCCATACCTCTCAGGTTGTTTCCTGACTCTCTCCGACCTACGCGGTCCTTATGTAATAGAAGATTGTGGTACAGTCTCATCCCGGATGGAATGTTCTTGATCCGTTGAGGATTCTATGCCAGGAACAGTATCACTCCGATTTTCATCGAGTTCTACTTTCCTCCCACTAACCACTGCATTTAGGAATTCCTTCTCAAGGAAAACCGCATGTAGAGCAACAAATACTTTGTTCTCTCGTGGGTGATAGAAGTAATATCCTTTGGTTTCCCTAGGATATCCTACGAATAGGCATTTATCCAATTGGGCTCAAGTTTGGTACCTTCCAAAAGTTTGACGTATGCCCAGCATCCCCAAATCTTCAGGAATGAGAAACCCGGTTTCTTTCCTGTCCATATCTCATATGGTGTCTGTTGTATAGACTTTGACGGAACCTTATTCAAAATAAGAATTGCACTATTTAATACATGTCCCCAGAAGGAAACATGTAGCTCAGTGAGACTCATCATAGACCTAACCATGTCCAACAAGGTTCGGTTTCTCCGTTCGGACACACCGTTTAATTGCGGTGTTCCAGGAGGAGTCCATTGTGAAAGAATACCATATTGTTTCAAGTAATCTAGAAACTCATTGCTCAAGTATTCGCCACCACGGTCCGACCGTAATGTCTTTATACTCTTGCCGGTCTGTTTTTCAGCTTCATGTCGAAACTCTTTGAATTTCTCAAAAGTTTCCGACTTGTGTCTCATAAGATACACATAACCATAACGCGATGCATCATCCGTAAAGGTTACGAAGTATTCGTATCCACCTCTAGCCTGGCTAAACATGGGCCCACATACGTAACTATGAACGAGGGCTAACAGTTCAGTGGCGCGTTCACCTTTACCGCTAAAAGGTGATTTAGGCATTTTGCCTAATAAGCAAGATTCGCAGACGTCATATGAATTTGGATCAAATCCGTCCAAGTACCCACTCTTCGGAAGTGTGAATATGCGAGTCTTTTTTATGTGTCCCAAATGACAGTGCCATATATAAGTTTCATCTTTGTTACTCATTTTGAGCCTTTTGTTTGTTATGTTATATGTTTGAGATTGATTTATATTCAAAATATAAAGACCATTATTTGCAACAGCAGTGCAAATTTCTACATCATTTTTATACATAAAACACCCAGTGTTTCTAAATACAAAAGTATACCCACATTGGGTTAACATAGATACATAAATAATATTCCTAGTCAAACTAGGTACATAATAACAGTCATTAAGTTCAAGTACATGCCCCGAGGGCAGTTCTAAAACAAAAGTGCCAATGGCCAAAACGGCGACTGGTGCCCCATTTCCGACGCATAGATCAATCTCCCCTGAGGCCAGTCTCCTGCTAATCCGCAGGTCCTGCACATCAGTACATATGTGAGTACCACAACCTGAATCAAAAATCCAATTTTTAAAACTAGAAGTAGTCATGTTTATTTCAATAACAAACATACATGAAGCCGGTGCCTTGCCCGCTTTAATCTCCTTCTGGAGCGCCTTGTATTCGCGACAGTCACGCTTCCAGTTACCCCACTTTCCGCACTGGAGGCAAACCAGAAGCCTTTGACGATTTAGCCTTGCCCTTTCTTTTATGCTTCTTCTTCTTCACACCTCCAGTCGCCTTGGGCCCAGCCCTCGGTGTCTGAGATGTCAAAGCAAAGTGTGCCTCGCGCTTGTTTCCCTTATACATCTCCCTTTCAGCTTCCTTAAGAATTGACAACAACTCTCCAAGAGTATCATCATTGTTCATCAGGTTATAGCTTATGATGAACTGTTTCTAAGTGTCGGGGAGAGATTGCAAGATCATATCTATGGTAATCTCAGCCTCTAAGACTATCCCCATCTTAGCCAGCTCATCTATGTCAACAATCATCTGTACCATATGGGACTCAACAGACATGCCTTCTGGCAGATGAGAACGGAAGAGCTTCTTTACTAACTCATATCTCTGCGACCTTTGGTTAGATCGGTGAAGATCGTGCAACCTCGCCAACATGTTATAGGGATCCAAGTCCCTGTTTTGTCGATGAAAATGTTGAGTCATAGCAGCAAGCATAATTGACTGAGCAGTTTCACAATCATCGCTGTGAGTATTCCAAAGCTCCAGCTCAAGTAGCTCATCAGGTTTGGGCTTAAGCCCAAGAGGTCTCTGTATAGTATATAGCAGCCTCTCGGCTCCAATGACTATCCTCAGATTCATTTCCCAATCGGAAAAGTTGGTGCCCTTGAAGACATTTTCACCCATGATAATGTCTCGGGCATTTCCCTTTCTAGTCATCTTGATTACGATAGTCTAACTATCTAATCAACGATATATGGGTACAGTCTAACTGTTACAAGAAAAATAACATTATATTAGTCCAACTAATAAAATAATTTTGACGAAATAATTATGAAAGCGCGTAAAGCTAACTATCTGAATGAAATTGCAAATTCAATACTAGCCTCCCACTATTTTTCAGCGAGCCTCTAACCCTCTGTCGAGTACTCGGGAAACCCAGTTTCCTAGTGGGCTAGGATCCCGTTAAATAACACACAACCTTGACTTTGGCCAACAAGCTGTATGATATTTAACTAGGTAGATCTCGAAGATCAATTGGATCTAATCCAATTCCTAGATCCAGTAGGTGGACATCCAAGTCCGAAACATATATACAGTATAAATGCCAATATATCCAATATATTTTCCTAACTTTTTTCCTCTGAATCAACTAAGCCTTGGCTTTGGCACAACAAGCTTAATGATTCCAGTTAAGCGGGACCCATTGACATGGAAAGTTTCGTAATCAATGTCGATGGACAAGAAGTGATATTGACTTTGGCCAAAAAATCACGACTTGGACAAGACACCGATATGGAACAAAACTCTCATGATTCAAACACATCCGCAATTGACAAAAGTCTTGTCTTTGGCCAACAAACCAATGCCAACTTTGGATCTTGAGTAAGAATCACTCAACGGAAGGAAAAAAACGCTTAATATGATTTGAGGGTTTTTTCGCGTAAATTGGCAACCAATTTATTATCTTTGTTAAGGTCTCATCATACACCCTTAAGCATGATTCTAAAACATCATAAGGCGCGAAAGTAAATTAATAACGATATGCGGATGGATATTTAAACAGATTGTTCCTAGAACAAATCGCTCTATTTCCTCTCCTCGGCTAGCACTATTCTACTTCTACCCAATTACATAATACAATAATAGAAACCTCATTAACATTGAGGGGAATTAGGTGAGAAGAGAATACAAAGAATAATGAGAGAGAAGGCTGGATACGCAGGTCCAATTTATAAATTCCAAATTTATAATAATTTCCAAAATCATTGGCAAAGAATAATACATGGTTCTTCAATCAAAGACTTGATTCGATCGTTCTTTGGCAGTTCCAGACTTTCAACTGGTGGTGTTGATTTGAATCGGAATGGTTTGTCAAGGTAGTTGATACATTCCATGATTTTAGCATCTAGCTCGCTGTCAGTCATGTTGGTGATGCAAGCTTCAAGTTTGTCTGTGGGAGTTGTATCAATATCCTAGATGTGGCTATCAACAACATCAATTCTAAAACATTCTTCTTCCTTTTCTTCACTTGGGAATTTCATGGTTTTGAAAACATTAAAGGTAACTTCTTGGTCCTGAACTTTCATGGTTAGTTCTCTTTTTTGTACATCAATCATAGTTCGACCTGTTGCCAAAAATGGTCTCCCAAGGATGATAGGCACATCTTTGTCTTCTTCCATGTCTAGGATAATCAAATACTTGCCTTTTCTTTGTACAATTTGGCATCCTCAAAAGGCTGATTGTGAAATTCCTCCAATTCGTTGAGCTGATGGAACTTTTTCTCTTCTGTTGCTTGTAGTGCAAGAATTCGCTTTTTCAGTGCAAAAGATGTTTTATCTTCAGGCTCCACAGACAATTGACATGTTTTAAGTTTGTCAATAGAATTTTGCATTGCATTTGAGTTCTGAATGGTACTGTGTATCACATCAAGTCTGAAACATTCCTCATTCTTTTCATCTTCTGGGAAATTCATGGCCTTGAAAACATTGAATGTTACCTCTTGGTCCTGTACCCTCATGGTTAATTCTTCTTTTTGTACATCAATAATGGTTCGACCTGTAGCCAAGAAAGGTCTCTTGAGGATGATTGGCACATCTGTGTCTTCCTCCATATCAAGGACAATAAAATCTGCTGGGAAAATGAATTTGTCAACCTTGACCAGTACATCCTCAACTACGCCTCTTGGAAATACGAGCGTTCTATCAGCAAGTTGTAGAGAGACTGAAGTGGGCATTGTTTCTTCAATCTGTAGTTTCCTGAAAATAGAAAAAGACATCAAGTTAACACTTGCACCTAAATCACATAAAGCCTTACCAAAGTTATGTTCTCTTATGGTGCAAGGAACAGTGAAACTGCCAGGATCTTTCAACTTTGGAGGAAGTTTTCTCTGAATGATGGCGCTGCATTCTTCTGATAATGCTACTGCCTCATAATCTCCCAATCTCTGATTTCGTGAAAGAATGTCTTTCATAAATTTGGCATAGCTGGGCATTTTTTCCAACGCTTCTGCAAATGGAATGTTGATATGAAACTTTTTGAACACCTCCAGGAAACGAGCAAACTGCTTGTCCAGTTTATTTTTCTGAAGACGCTGAGGAAAACGTGGAGGTAGAGTGATCTGTTCTTTTCTTTTGCTTCATTTTCCTCCATCTGTTGCTATGTTTCTTTTGGAACTTCCTCAGTAGTTGTTTTTGCTCCAACATCTTTGTTGATTTCAGTACCGCTTTTTAATATGATGGCATGACATTGATCCTTCCCCATGTTC
>SKCR01044567.1:0-78076 GCA_019454045.1 Zanthoxylum bungeanum | reverse complement strand
CAATTAATATATCTGATATGTTATTTTAGCCCAATTAAATATATTAAATAGTAAAATCCAATTTTAACCATTAAACTTATTTTGACGATTAATTCCAAATTAATCGCGTTATCTCTTCTAGATGAATTTAATCCCAGAGAAATTATTACAGTAATTAATCCCAGATTAATTATGTTCGAGTCAAATGTCATCGGTGAATCTTTGGGAAGCGACCCAAGAGATCCCTGGATATGTTGGCGGTAAATATAGTTTTCGGACTATCCGACACGTGTGTACCCCGTACCACGTTCTCACAGATTCACAAGACATGGTTGGCTTCTAGCAAAGAAACGTGCTTACCCAATTCTCCAGAAATATTCAATGAAGAATATATAATCTGTATCAGGCGTCATATATATTGTATTGCATAATACGATCCAGTATCGGATGTCACATGCTATGCCTAGGGCTGGAATTATATCTGCCCCGTATGAAGCATATATCGGATCACTAGCAACTAGTCTCTATAATCAGATAATCATGACCTATTCGTAGTATCCCGATAACTGCAGCATTTAAGAGTACTAGTTATGTATCCTGTATGATCATCATCTCCATATGACTGAAGTGATACTTCCATCTTGACATCACACCCAATACACTACGATTCTCAATAAACCCAGAAGAGGCGTACACAGAACCTATTAAAGCTCCGGACGACCAAAACCAAAGTATACTGATTGTCACAAGTACTAGTGATGCAAGTCTCAGGTTAAGACCACATTCACCTACCCTGATTCGGATTCCCATAGACACATAGTCATACTACCAATGGGATTCCGATGGGTCTATCCAGAGCGAAGCTGTTCCCGGTCCAACGGCTAACAGAACCTCATATGACACTTGCATAAGTATCCAATACTTAAATATATGAGAACTATGTCCTTAAGCTTCTATAACGCACACAAGTGTAATACTAGCCTATTCCGTATTATCGATGTCCAGTCTCGATAATACTACGACTAGGGATATTTAATGATTAAACCTTTTGTGGATTAATATTGTCTCATATCTTATTAATCTGGTACTAATCATATGGACTTTTATCATTTATATATCCAAGTAATCCAATTACAAAATGATAAAAGAGCAATTTCCTTTGTCACATAGTTAATTTGTACAAAAACACCATGTCTTTTACAAATAGTGATGATATGGGTCATAATTGTCCAACAATCTCCCACTTGGCCTATAGCTAATCACTCAAGTGTCCACCACCTGAACTATGTACGAGTCGCTCAAACTTTTGCTAAGATATAACTTTCATCAGCGGATTTGCAAGGTTATCATCTGAATAAATTTTTTGATCTTCACATCGCTAGATGTGTGATCTCTCGAATCAAATGAAACCATCGAAGTACATAATTGGATCATTGATGAGACCGTGGTTCCTTAGCCTGTGTTGTAGCCCAGCTCAGCTGCTACCCGAACTACTCCTAATCCAATTAGGAATTTATAGATCTAAAATGCTTCTTTTTGCTGCCTCAACCGCATCAATGTATTCCGCTTTTATTGTTGAATCGGCAACAATATCTTGCTTGGAAGATTTCCAGCTCACTGTTCCATTGTTCAAACAAAATATGTACCCTTATTGCGACTTACAGTCGTCTTTATCAGTTTGGAAACTTACATTGGTGAACCTAGTCACCTCAAGTTCTCCTTCCCCATAGACTAAAAAAACATCCTTAGTTCGTCCAGATACTTAAGGATGTTCTTTACATCAATCCAGTGACCATCACTTGGATCGGTCTGATAGCGACTGCACATGCTCAAAGAATATGAGACATCAGGTCGCGTACATATCATGGCATGCATGATCGATCCGACTGCTTAAGCGAATGAGATCCGATTCATTGAATCTCTCTCATCTTGAGTTCTAGGACACATGTCCTTAGATAGAGAGACGCCATGTGACACTGGAAGCAGCCCCTTCTAGGACTGATCCATATTGAATCTCTTCAACATTGTCAATGTACGAGTTGTCGGAGAGTGCCAACAACTTTTAGATCTATCCCAGTAGATCCTTATTCCTAGAATAAAGGTTGCCTCTCCCAAGTTTTTCTATGGAGAATTTTAATGAAAGCCAAGCTTTCACCGATTGTAGTATGGGAATGTTATTGCTAAAAATTAATACATCATAAATATATAGGACAATGAATGTCAGTGCACTCCCACTAACCTTCTTATATACACAAGAATCATCTTCGTTTTGACTGAAACCATATTGTTATATGATTTCATCAAAACGTTGGTTCTAAGAACGCAATGTTTGCTTCAATCCATAAATGGATCGATTTAACTTCGAAACCTTGTTTGTATGTTTTGGCACGAAAAAATCTTCAGGGTGTTGTATATAAACATCCCCCAAAAGGTTTCCGTTAAGGAAAGTAGTTTTGACGTCCATCTGCCATATTTCGTAATCGAAATATGCAGCAATATCAACCATTATCCGAATGGATTTAATCATAGCAACGGGTAAAAGGTTTCGTCGTAATCGACACCATGTTGATGACGATACCTTTTCGCTACAAGCCTAGCTGTGTACATTTGTATGCTGCCATCCATGTTTGTCTTGACCATGAATACCCATTTGCTACCAATAAGCACAATGCCTTCTGATACATCAACCGGTGTCCAAACTTGGTTGGTATACATGGAATCCATTTCGGACTTCATGGCATCTTGCCATAAAGCGGAGACGATACCTTATATCGCTTCCTCATACGTAGTGGGTTTATATCTCTCAATAAGATTTATATTTACATGAGGTGAGATCAGAAACTCATACCTCTAAGGTTGTTTTTCAACTCTTTCCGACCTAAACGGTTCTTGTGTATTAGAATATTGTGGAACATTCTCATCCCTGATGAATTATTCATGTTCCGTGAGGGGATCGATGCCAGGAACAATATCACTCTGATTTTCATCGAGTTTTACTTTCCTCCCACTTATCACTGCATTTGTGTCTTCCTTTTCGAGGAAAACTGCATGAAGAGCAACAAATATCTTCTTCTCTTGTGGGTTATGAAAATAATATCCTTTGGTTTCCCTAGGATAACCAATTATAAATAGGCACTTATTCGATTTGGGTTCCAGTTTGGTACCATCCAAACGTTTAACATATGCCCAGCATCCCCAAATCTTCTGGAATGAGAAACCTGGTTTCTTTCCTGTCCATATTGTTATATAGAGTCTTTCCAACAGACTTGACGAAACCTTATTCAAAATAAGTATTGCATAGTTCAATGTGTATCCCTTGAAAGAAATTGATAGCTCAGTGCGACTCATTATTGACCCTACCATGTCCAACAAAGTTCGGTTTCTCCGTTTGGACACATCGTTAAATTGAGGTGTTCCGGGAGGAGTCCACTGTGAAAGAATACCATATTCTTTTAAGTAATCTTGAAACTCATTGCTTAATTATTCTCCACCACGGTCCAACCGTAATGTATTAATACTTTAGTCATTCTGTTTTTCTACTTGGGTCGAAACTCTTTCAATTTCTCAAAAGTTTCCAACTTGTGTGTCATAAGATACATATAACCATAACGCGATGCATCATCCGTTAAGTTTTCAAAGTATTCATATCCACCTCTAGCTTAGCTAGACATGGGCCCACATACGTTAATATGATCGAGGGCTAACAGCTCGGTGGCACCTACACCCTTACCACTAAAAGGTGTTTTAGGCATTTTTCCTAATGAATAAGATTCGTAGACATCATATGAATTAGGATCAAATTCGTCCATATATCCACTCTTCGAAACTGTGACAATGCCACAGATAAGTTTCATCCATGTTACTCAATTTGAGCCTTTTGTTTGTCATATTATATGTTTGAGATTCGTTTATATTCAAACTATAAAGACCATTATTAACATCTGATTTACATATCAAAATGTCATCTTTATATACAAAACACCCAGTGTTCTGAATACAAAGGTATACCCGCATCAGGTTAACCAATATACGGAGATGATGTTTCTAGTCAAACTATGTACAAAATAACAGTCACCTAATGTAATTACATGCCCCAAGGGCAAATAAAAAACATAGGTCCCAACGGTCAAAACAGCGACTCTCGTCCCATTTCCGACTCGTAGGTCGATCTCGCTTGAAGCCAGTATCCTGCTAATCAGCAGATCCTACACATCAGAACATATGTGAGTACCGCATCCAGAATAAAAAATCCAATTTTCTAATTCAGTAGTGGACATGTTTATAACAAACATACCTGAAGTCGGAGCCTTGCTCGTGTTCACTTCCTTCAACTCTGCCTTGTACTCACGGCAGTCATGCTTCCAGTGACCCCGTTTACTACAATATAGGCAGACGTCTTGGGATATGTCCTTAGTATTCCCAGAAAAATGTGATGATTTGGCCTTGCCATTCTTTTTCTTTTTTTCACTCCTCCAGAAGCCTTCGGCCAAGCCTTGGATTTCTGAGATGTCGAAGTAAGATGCGCCTCGCACTTCTTGCCCATCAGAAGCTCTAGCTCTGCTTCTTTCAGCATTGCTATCAACTCTCCAAGAGTCTTCTCTTGGTTCATCATGTTATAGTTCATGATGAACCCACCCCAACAATCGAGCAGAGACTGTAAGAGTAAATCTATAGAAGTCTCGGCCTCGAAGGTTATGCCCAGCTGACCTAGCTGTTCGATGTCAGCAATCATCTGCGACATATAGTGCTCGACAGATGTACCCTCTGACATACGCGAGGGAAAAAGCTTCTTTTACAATTCGTACTTCTGAGATCTAAGTTTAGATCCGTGAAGATCCTTCAATTTCAACATCATACTATAAGAATCCAATCCTTTGTTCTGACGACGAAACTGAGGAGTCATTGCGGCAAGCATAACAGATTGAGCACTAAAGTTATTATCACGATGAGTCTTCCAAAGCTCATGCTCTACTGTTTGCTCAACTCCGGGGTCAGGCCCGAGAGGTTTCTCTATGACATATAGTAACTTCTCGGCTCCCAGGACTATCTTGAGATTCATCTCCCAATCTTAAAAATTAGAGCCGTTAAAGACATTATTACCCATTGTTAGGGATATGCCCTATACCCAACTTGTGGATGGGCTATATGTACATGTATTTGTAATATTTTCATTAATTAATAAAATGAAAATCTTTATTATATGTGTCTTACATAACTTATATGAATCATCAACACTATAATAAAGCCCTTGGAGTAATAAGACGATGGCTTCCACACCTTATGAGAATAATTACTCTTAAATATTCATAGTAATAGTATTGTGAATAATCTGGGCGTTCACAAAGCGGAGAGACTAGCATGATGATATGATCCGCCCTTAAGTGTGGTAGCCGATCTTATAGGCTACTAGTGGAGATCCGTCCGCTTGGTGTATCACATAGATGCATGAGTTGCTCGTGTCCATTAAACTGACCGCCGAAAGTTTTCATATGGAGTGTTTATCCCATATGTCTGTGAGAACTTTCATGTATCGATTATATGACTAGTCCTTAGAGTTGATGCCTTTACAATGATATGTGTGGATTAAATAACTTTGACATTCTCCTTCCCCGGTTGAAAAGATCTGGTCATAAGGGTATGATTGGGTCATTTGTTGAAACACATGAAGTTTGTAATGACACAATAGAGAATAGCCACTCTCTCGGATAATATTTTCTTATAAGGGTAGTATTCCAGTTCATTTGGTAAAGATATTATATCAAATGTTCCTAGAGAGAGATTCTGAATGAATATGTTTGATTGATAAAGGAAAAGCTACGAGGATTATTAAAGGTATGACATTTGAATTTGGTAACAAGAGGTATATTCATATATTTGAAACATATGTTTGTATGTGAGTGTTTGAGTCGTGTTTTGGAATGTTTGTTATGGATGTGCTTGTGTATGAGAAATCGTGCGATGAGTTTGGTGTGCCGTGATATTTATGTATTGTTTGATTGTGTGCCTTGTGATGTATTGGTTGTTAAATGTGCTTCGTGGTTGGTTGTATGATGATTGTGTGTGTGACTGTGTGTATGTACGTGTATGATAGAACTCGTAGATTATATGGATAATGAATGCTTATGTGAAATGAATGAATGAATTAATGAATTTGAAAACTAATGTGAGCATTAGATGTTATAAAGCGTGTTTGTTAAGCTGTATTGGCATGCATGTATATGTATAAGAACTTTGGAATTATTTTTGGCATGAATATAAGAGAGGTGTGCTACGGTATGTGTAAGTGCATATGAATCTTGATTGTTAAGCCATTGTAAGATTATTGTAATTAAAAGAAGTTAAGGAAAGTTTATTTAACATGCTGATTTGATGATATTTCAAAGTTAGATAATTGTGATAAAAGTATATATGTATACGAGTTTTGCTTTGTATGTTTTGGGTGTTAGCTATTAGATTAGCACATATGTTGATATGAAAAGGTGAAGATTTGATATGAGTTAAGAATAAAGAATAATAACAAGTCAATAGATTCGAATTTGTAATAATTTAGTAATGATAAACAGCTGAAATGTTTGACTTGTTTGTTGTAATACCAGCATGGGTACTTACAGAGTTCTTAAAACTCACAACAAACCAATTTGCTAGTTTTTCAAGTTGGCTTCCAGGTGGGTTAACCATTTCAACTTTGAAAGACATGCTCGATGCGCGGATCACCCGAGTGGCAGTCACCCTCACAAGAGTCTTGGGATAAACTTTAGAAAATGTAGGACTTGGGATTAATATTTTATTTATCATGCTGAGCACGTTGTTTGTAAATATTGAGTAAATGTTTTGATTTCTTATGATGTTCTGGACAGAACCATTGAGTGTTGATAGATAATATAGGCATCGAACCATTAAGTTGTGGTTTGATGAGTTTTATGTAGATCTGAGGTCTTTTTATTGGATTGATGTTTTCTTATATTCTGTTTGATGCTGGACTATGATCCAGGTTGTCCCGTTTTAAGATAAATCATGCCGAGTTTTTAGTAAATTCTGAGGCTTATAGAGATAGGTCAATCATATCACCTCCCGATAGCATCCTGTCTCTGGTGGGGTATTACAATTATGGTATCAGAGCAAAGGTTAGGGTATCGGTGACTACTGCTACAGGGTATCCAATCATCTGAGTAAGTTTTCTGTTACGTATAGATCATATAGGTCTCATGTTTGTAATTTGACTTGAATTGATTTTTGTTATATGTTATAATATGTTATGGTGTTATGATTGGTGCTCGGAGTGCCAATTCGGATCGTATTTATATCCGATTCATGAATACGAACAATACATTTTTCCATAATATTACTTATTAATGGTAGCACCTTTTGTCTTTTATATACATATTTGATCTAATTATGATTAGATTGAAACTAAATCTGATTTAGTGATACGTGTATATTAGACAAAGACCTTAGGATTTACAATGTAGTGCGCAGTTACAATATAGTTTGTAAATTACATTGGGAAGCGTCACTATAAGTTGTATATCCTTAAATAAAGTTAATGTTCAAGATTTACTAACACGGGTCAGTTAGTAAAATTCGCTGAGACCAGTACATGTCGTATATCGTGACTTGGTCTGATGGTTTATCCCAATGAACCTTAGTCTTGGGAGATTCATTTAGACATGTAGGTGTTTTTTGATAAACATTGAATGACTCACTAACGATTTCCTAATAGATGGTACACCAACGTTAATAGGAATTTGCTCGAGTTGAGAGAGCATAGTGGTCATTCGACTTGAGATACCATAGTGTATATAAGTTATCCTCCACACTTTGATGGCAGTCACGTCACCGATCTATTTAGATTAGATTTCCACCTGTTCGTGGGGTGTGCACTGATGCTAATGATATGCAGTGCGTATCAAGATAGAATCCATCAGTCCTGTGTACAAGGCATAGGTATCCTACACGTGTTTGCGATCTAGTAAATCCATGGCCATGGTATAACTTCGGAAACGAGTTTCGAGGGTTATTTAGAGATCGTAAATTTAATAGTCGACTATATTATACCGTAAGGATTTGATATTCTTATCTATATCCTAGGTATAATATGGATAGCCTGTGATGGAGGGATTATATGTATGCAATGACCTCGACTTGCATAGTTTAGCGAGATTATCTATGGTCGTCATAATTCCTGAGTGGGTGAATTATGGACACGAAATTGGATTCCATGATGGATAAACCTAAACTTAGAGTCCCACAATATGAAGTGTACTCGTTGAGCACTTGGGCAACGCATTATGAATAATATAGATTATTCATAATACTTCACCGAATTAAATGAGTTAATTCGAGTTGTTTAAATGGTTAAATGAAAATACATGCATAGGGGTATTTCGGTAATTTGATAATTAATGTGTATTTGTATTTGATACAAAATTTGATTTGATACATATTAATTATTTGTAAAATGAGATTTTGACACATGCCATTAATATATGTATTTTTTATTTAATGTAAATAACAATACATATATAATAATAATCGCATTAATTAATTATTTAGATGTTTAAATGTTAAATATCTAGATAATTAAATTATTCCAATATTACATAATTGTTATGCAATATGTTTGATTATTATTGGTTACAATATGACGTGATTTTATTAAGCTTAAAGTTTACAAATTGGATTTGTCAACTTAAAAGCTTATTATTAATTAATTAGATTAAAAATTACCAAAATGCCCTTACTTCTTACTCCTAAGTCGATTTGGCTAACTATTTAAAGTTGGAAATTTTATTTTCTCTTTAATTTAACCTCCATGGCCGAACCCATCTCCATAGAAAAGCTCTCAATTTTTTTTTTGGAGAAACAAACAAGAAAGTGTAGAAATCAAGAAAAAGTTTGAGGAAAGTAGAAGATTTGGAGGTAATCTTCAATAATTTTAAACTTAGAAAGCTTATTTCTTGTTCTTGAGCATCTAGACAAGTTCTAGGGTTTCTTTATTTCTTATATTTTCGGGCTTTTTGATTTCGAGGATGGATTTGGAGGTTAGATGCATGTGTGAAGTAAGATTGGACAATATTATTGTAATATTAGTTCAATTTTATCATTTGATTACTTGTTGCCATTCTAGAGTGTTATGCCCACTCTTGTAACTCCTAGAATGTTCTTGAGTTTTTTAATTGTGGTGACTTTGGTTTGGTGTGATTATTAATATCATAATGTTGAGAAAATTGAATTTAAAGCATGAAAAATGATATTTTTGGTTACCAAATCAGATCTGAAAATTCCGTGTTTTTGGTGATAAAAGTTTGTTATATAAATGTATTGGATGTGTTTTGGGCATTTGAAAAATTGCCGGAAATTGTTTCGGAGTTGAAATAAGCGAAAACGGTGAAAAACGACTTTACCGGGTGAGTTTCGGGCTTATCGGGTGTCCGCTGTCCAAACAGTGAGTTGGTCACTGTTCAGGCAGCCTATGAACTGCCCTAGTACTGTTGGGGCTGACTTGGGCAGCCCCCATGTGCATTGGGTAGTCGGTTCTGTCAAAACGTGTTTTATGCTATTTTGCGGAAAAATTTTTTCGTAAAAGTTTCGTGATGTTTCTAAACTATTTATGTCATTATTTGATATCGAATAAATATGTTTAACTAAAATATGATTGAATTATTCATATTGGATATTGAATAATTTATTCGGTAATTTAAAAAGTTTTAAAATTACAATATCACCTGAACCGCGAGCTTCCGCTGCGCCCGCGCCACAACAATTGATTGATGTGAGTTATTATGGTTATCTGTATTTGTTTGTGTACTATGAATATATGTATGTGTATAAGTTTTCTAAGTTAAATTGTGTAGTTTATAGGTATATGTGTAAGTAAGTAATGTGAATTCCAGGTGTTTTGAGTTACGAGTAATTATACGATGTTGATAGTCTGAATTCTGAACTGATATTTTGAATCATGTTTTGAAAACTTGATACTTGATTTTTTGGACTAAAAGTGTTTTGAAAAGAAAAAAAAAAGAAATGAAAGAAATAATGTTTGCAGATGTTTTGATTTTGATTATAAAGATAAAGAAAATGTTTCCGCATTGATTCTTGATTTATGTTATCATTTTTTGAGATTTATCGATATGTTTCCGTCATGGTGATGATATTATGTTTCCGTCTTGGTGCTCAAAAATTATTTTGATGTTTTTAAACTGTAAAACTTGTTTCCGTCGAGACGCTCGAAAATCTGTTTCTATCACGGTGCTTGATGATTTTATGTTTTTGACCCTCCATGGTGCTCTTATATATTTCGTTATGGATTGTCCCATGGGGCATTCGTTATGGGGTCCAGACCATCGAAAAATGGCTGGCCCACTACCCTGTTGACATGGTCCGTACACTGTGCTGTCTATGCGCGCGACTGAGCAGTGGACGATCGGTATGTATTTTGAAAAGTTTGAATTAAGGATTTCTTTATGATTTACATATTTATGTTTTTTTTTGGAGGGGGGAAATGATTTCAAAAGAATTACATTTTGATTTTGATGCATTTCGATATTTTCATAATATTATACGATATGATATGTTTTTGTCACGACGCTCGTATATGGTTTTTTTACAGTTTTATAATTTGATATGACATGTTTCCGTCATGATGCTCGTATAGGGGTTTGCCCTACTGTAGTGGGCCGACCCGACCCTCTGTCGACAGGGGATCGTTTCATTTATTGTCCGATCTGTGCGCGTGATTCGGACATTGGGCGCTCGTTTATGTTTCGTCTACCGAGTTATGTTTTATGCTCGATATGGATTTACGATAATGGATTTTGAAACTGATTTTATTTACACTAAAAGAGATTTTCAAATGTATTTTCGAAATGATTTTTAAAAGATATTGTTTTACGTTTTCTATTTTAAATAATGACAGAGATTGACTGATTTCAGACTATCAATATCATAATAATATTATGGTTGTCACTTCTGATTGTGACAATAGAGATATTCGTTGGTATAAAAGTTTATGATCATTATAAAACCACGTATATAAGTTTATGGTTAACCACAGATCTTATTGGTATAGTGATGGCTATGTATGCTTTTTGTCAACCATACAATATTGTATGTGCGATTGGATATGTATGTATGTAAACTTTGATGTTGATATCTTTTATAGTTATGATATGATGAGATATGAATGTGTCCCGTTTTTTATTATGGATGAAATGAATAGTATAAAATC
Source organism: Zanthoxylum bungeanum (assembly GCA_019454045.1). Lineage (NCBI taxonomy): Eukaryota > Viridiplantae > Streptophyta > Magnoliopsida > Sapindales > Rutaceae > Zanthoxylum > Zanthoxylum bungeanum. The sequence goes on along the minus strand of SKCR01044567.1, from coordinate 66,870 downwards.
CATATTAAGTTTCTATTTTGATACTTTATTTGATTGTCTATAAAGGACTTGTGTTATGTCCCCATTTCTAATGATGAATGTGATTGGCAGTATAGAATCTGTGTTCGACTTTCTTGTTTTATTGATTGATAAATCTGTAATGATTTGAGCGTGTTCCTACGAATGAGTATGAATTGAGATGCTAAGTTTGATGTATTTTTGGTATGAAATATTTGGTTCGATGTGTTTTACTTTAAAATGGCATAGTTTGTATTGATGTATGAAATACGTGCCTTTGAAAAGGTGTGTTAAGAGATGAATTCCTAAATACAGATAAGATTATAACGTACGTGTGTATGGTTTCGTATGAATAGACGTAAGGATGGAGAAATTTTGAGGACGAAATTTTTATAAGGAGGGGAGGATGTAATATACCGAGTTTGTCATAACAATGTAGGAGGTTTTCCGAATTAAAGTTAAGGATTTGGAACGGAATGGTATTCAAAAATCAAATTTTATGTGTTGAAAAATAAACCAAAATATATTGAAATGATGCAGGAGGGAGCGTCTGGCCACCCAACGTCCAACGGTGGCCGGCAGCGATGCAGAAAATGCTAATAGCGGTGAGAAATTGAGTTGAGGTTGCGAGGCTTTGGGTCTCTCGATCCCGGCCTGTCGCTTTGTTTCAATACCCGAGCCACCCGTCAAATCGAAGCTCCCGGAAATTACTACAAGGCTACGATGTCGGTTTTACGGAAACGTCGCTTGGTTTCACATGAATCGAGAGAAGAAGATTTGGATGATTAGTGACCGATGATGAACAGTAACTCCGATCGGAATTTTATCGATTCCAGGGCGTTTGTGGGATCGAAATATGGCCTCAAAATGAACAGTAACTCCGTATATGGCCTCGAAATCTCGATAAGACCTCCCAGTAAAAATCCGTATATTTCAAGTTTATAGTTAAATGTTCGGATGTATCCAGTAGCTTTGCAGAGTTATGTATTGATATAAATTAAATTGTTTGAGTATTAGTATATTGAATATGAGCATTCAGTAGAATCTGAGTGAAAACGGAACGAGTTTGATTGATCTGATAAAATATGCAAGTTTCCTGAAAAAAAAAGTTGGCGTGTAATGATGTGTTTTGATTTTAACGATAGTGATGAGTTATATAATATTACGAACATGCTTAGATAAATCTGGGTAGGTACAGATGGTTCATGACCCTTCCGTAGCATTTGCAGAAACTATTCCGGCAGAATTTCTAAAAACACGTAAACCGAGAATTTAGGTGAAATGGTGGCTTGGAATAGTTTGTAATGGTGTTTAAGATTACTGAAATTGAAAACATTGAAAACGGACTTGATTTGGTTGCTCCGTAAATCGTGATTTTGACAACACTTCACCATTTGTTTTGACAGATGTGACTAAAACCTGGAGTGCTCGCGAAGCTAGGTAAGCTATATTGGCATGTATGTATATGTATAAGAACATTGGAATTATTTTTAGCATGAATATAATAGAGGTGTGCTACAGTATATGTAAATGCATATGAATCTTGATTGTTCAGCCGTTGTAAGATTATTGTAATTAAAAGAAATTCAGGAAAGTCTATTTAACATACCGATTTGATGATATTTCAAAATTAAATAATTGTGATAAAAGTACAGATGTATACGAGTTTTGCTTTGTATGCTTTGGGTGTTAGCTATTAGATTAGCACATTTGTTGATGTGAAAAAGGTGAAGATTTTATATGACTTAAGAATAATCAATAATAACAAGTTAATAGATTCGAATTTGTAATAATTTAGTAAATTTGATAAACAGCTGAAATGTTTGACTTGTTTGTTGTAATACCACCATGGGTATCTATTGAGTTCTTAAAACTCACACCAAACAAATTTGCTAGTTTTTTAGGTTGGCTTCCAGGTGGGTTGACCATTTCAACTTTGGAAGACATGCTCGAGGCGCGGATCACCTGAGTGGCAGTAACCCTCATAATAGTCCTGGGATAAACTTTAGAAAATGTAGGACTTGGGATTAATATTTTATTTGTCATGCTGAGCACATTGTTTGTAAATATTGAGTAAATGTTTTGATTTCTTATGATGTTGCGGGCAGAGCCCTTGAATGTTGATTGATGATGTGGGCACAGAGCCATTAGGTTGTGGTTTAATGAGTTTTGTGTGGACCTGAGGTCCTTTTATTGTTTTATGTTTTCTTATATTCTGTTTGATACTGGAGTATGATCCAGGTTGTCCAGTTTTAAGATACATCATGCTGAATTTTCGATAAATTCGGAGTCCTATATAGATGGGTCAATCTTGTCTCCCACCGGTAGCATCCTGCCTCTGTCGGGGTATTAGAGATAATATCTTTACATTATTCCCAATGAGTTAAATATCATCGACGTATAACACAAGGAAAACCACCTTACCATCAATGATGCGCTTGTAGATACAAGGCTCATCGATGTTCTGCTCAAAGTTATAATATTTGATCGTAGTATCAAACCTTATGTTCTAAGATCTAGATGCTTGCTTAAGCCCATAAATGTACCTTTGCAACTTGGAAACTTTTTGCTCCTGACCTTGGGTTATGAACTGTTAGTGTTCCTAGAACATGCCACGGGATCTCTCAGCGTGATTCGTGTGTGAATAAAATCAAAACTTTTCATGGATGTGAACCTTCCAAGCATTCTTTATTGTTCCAAACTCATAAAAGCCAACTCATACACACACCAACGTGAACCTCACCAGCCCTTTACAACTCGGCAGCAGCAAACCCTCACGCTCAGACCACAAACTGCCATAATACATGCAAAAGCCGTGAGCAACCACATTTTTTACAAAGCCTCATTCACGCACCACACAGTCCCTGATCCACACAACTAAACCGCACTATCACAACCCCTAAACCACACCAAATCAGTCCCTCATTCACGCACCATACAGTCCCTGACCTGCACCCCTAAACCACACCAAACAGCCCCTGAAACTCCCTCAAACTACCGCAAAAAATGTCCACCAAACTTGCCTTAAACTAACCACCGAAACTACACCATGAAACAGCCCAAAAATTAGCCTTTAAACCAGTCCAGAAAAGTCCCTAAAATAGCCATGCATTCACGTAAAACAGCCTCCAAAAATACACCTAAATAACCACAAAATAACAAGTTAAAATAGTAACCCAAAATCGTAGAAAATAGCAGCAAAAACTGAGGAAACAACAGCCAAAAATAGCGAAGCGACCAAGGAAAATATTGAACCAGTGAACCGGAGGAGTTGGCGAGCATTAACCCTTTCGACAACCGTGTAACGCACTTCCAAGAGGCGACTAAAAAGGTAAGACCTGAGGGCACCCTTTTTTATCTTATTTCCGTTATTTATCATTATTTCTTCGTATATATATGATGGATTTATGGATGTTGTGGCCATGGGATGAGTGAAATATGTGTCATCTCTTGTGGTATATCGGATGGAAACCTGGACGTAAATTCCGTAGCCGAATCTGAATGGACGGTAATGCGGTCTGTACTTAGGAAACAATTCCACGTATCACTTGAGAGACACACATATTTCGTTTCATCTAACATTGTGTTTAAGCATGATTTAGTCGTTTAATATGTTATTTATTTTTCTAAGCATGATTTAGTCATTTAGTATGTTATTTATTTTTGTGCATGATTTAGTTGTTTAGTATGATATTTTTTATGGATGATTCTTCTATGTTTCTGTATGTATTAGTTTAATGCGTTCACGAGATTATGTGCTTGCCGTTATTCCGACTTACTTTTATGCAAGCAAACTTAGATATAGGTTGTTTGTGAACTTAGATGTAGGTTATTCTTATATAGACTCGGTTATATTATCAAATAAATCCATTCATTACAGGTGGCATAAGTAGGAGTCCATTCCGAAACCAACGGTTTGAGGTCTTCCATTGCGAGGGGTGAGTGCGACCTTAAATCATTTTCCCATTTCACACTGGGTGACGACTCCATTTTATTTCTCCCGTTTAGTTCCCCCGTGGGCTACTCTGTACTCCCAACTAGGCCACGAGCCTGGAACAATGTCACCGATTTCTGTGTCCTACAGTCTGGCGACTCCACTGGGGATAGAGAATCGGCCCCGAAATAATGTCTTGTAATGTTTGAGATTTGTGCTTTAGTTGACTTTGTCTACCATGGGTTGAAGGGGTTTAATCAAAGGCATTATTAAGGCTAGGTGATGGTTTGGTGTCTTCCTTCATTCACTACCTTTCTATAAGGAAAAGCTGTGAAGGCACCTAGTTAATCATTTACTTGAAGCTTACTGTGATGGACTAATTTGGAGGACCTATTGGTTATTCCTGTCACCAAGGCGATAAGAGCCTAAGAGGCTTGGGTATTTAAGAGAGTTCGCTCCACCCTCCCTCTGGGGAATCTTCAATAGGAAATCCATTTGACAGTCAGTCACACACCATAACTCGTTGGCACGTACCTTAAGGTATAAAAAGGTGCGCTCACTTGGTCGCTCGAACCCTTGAGTGGGGAGTCCTAGTTGTGGGCAATCTTTCGTCAGTAGGAGCCTTTGTCTACACTCCCGTAAACCCACATGTGAACCATAGTTATATGACCAGTATAAATTATTTCTTCATGCTTGTGTTTAGGACCATCATCCTTTGGATTCAGTTGGACTTCTTATCAAGAGATATGAACTTGTTGGACCATTTAAACTGGGACGAGTTCGCGTCCTTTGACAATTGGGCCAAAAGCTTCTGAAATACTGATGGGCCATTTTGTGTTTGGGCCTCTTATCATTTGAAGTTGTTTAGCCATGTTACTGCAAAAGTGTAAACTTGTTGGGCCTTTTCAACTGGGACAAGTTTGCACCGTGCAATAGTATGATTGAATGGTTTAAAATGATAATGGGCCAACTAGTATAAAAATCTTGATGGGCTTGTATATTTCATGCATTACACGCATACATGCTAACATGCAGTTTTAAGGGACACCATAGATACCCGTTGGGTTAGGGAAGAGGGAAGACTCGTCAGGAGGCCGATAATAAACATTAGTGAATTAGTTAACGAGGGATCTCGTATGGATTAGCTGGAAGCTAATCTCACTAAGGTTACCGAGCAACTGCAAGCTTTGACCACTGCTATGACTAATATGCATGTGCCCCGCATTGCGGGAGGCTTTGAGAATGTGAGGCGTGAGGAGCCTTCGAACAAGATGAGTGATGAGGTCCCTGCTTTTGATGATGACATGGTTGAGTATGCCGTGGGAAGGATAGCTGGGCCTCAGGCTGAATTGCAGAAACTCCGAGATCAGGTAGAGTTAGTTACCCGCAAGATGAGGGGTAAGCATGAAGATTTGCTGGAATATGAGGCGATGACTTTTGAAGAGCAGCTACCGGCTCAGTTCAAGATGCCTAACATGGCCAAGTTCAATGGGAACAGCGATCCGAGGGTCCATCTCCGACAGTTTGTTTCGGTTATGAGTTCAGTGGACCTGTCGAAACGTCTGGTTCAGAAGATGTTCGGGATGTCCCTTGAGGGGGCACCCGTGGTATGGTATCACGGCCTTGAGAGGAAGGTCAAGGATGATTGGAGGGAATTAGAGGAGGCCTTTCTGAAGCAATATGTCACGGATATGGAGATCGACTTGTCGCTTCGCGACTTAGAGAATACCAAACAGAAGACAGAAGAAAGCTTCAAGGATTATGTAGATCGCCGGAGGAGCCAGCTTTTGAAAATGTAGACTCGACCTTTGGAGAAGGACCAGATAAAGATGATCATCAAGGGTATTAAGCCCTCTATTTACGGCAAGCTGAGGACGATGACCTCTATGATTGGAGATTTTTGACAGTTGAGGGAGACTGTTATGGACATTGAGGAGGAAGAAGCTGAGAATAAGAAGTTCTATGGCCATAATAGAAGGACCATCAGGGGGCTTTTAGGGACCATGCCCGCTATTGCTAAGATCGTTACCGTCAGAAATAGGCAATTCTCTAAACTTGGTAGACCTTTGTCAAAGGTGCTTGAGAGGTTGAAAGGACAAAGACTCCTGAAACCTCTAGAACCTAGACCAATTCCCAACCATGTGCCACACTACTTCGACTTAAACCAATACTACCACTTCCACCAGCAAAAGGCCACGAAACAGACAATTGCACCCGTCATAGGCATGAGATCCAAAACCTCATTGACACTCATAAAATACCCAATCCAGAAAAAGAACAACCCACCACACACAGAAACCCTCTACCTAACTACCACTCTGTTCCACCACCCACCTATATGATCAACTCTGGCATACCCGAAACCTTTGTCCTCCAAACTCTCAACCATCAAGCTTCTTTCATTGGGATAGGGGATGGCAGTAGTGAAGAACCATAGGCTGAGGAAGAAGACATTGCTGCAGACAATGAAGATGTTTTCCCTGGATTATTTGATTGCAATCCTGCATTTTCAATATTAAAGACATTGATTTTACCTACTGGCTCGAATCTTTTTCTCAATAGTTAAGCATGAGTCTGATGATAAGATTGTTTGCTCTAGGTAGACACCTTAGAAACGATAAGTGTGAGAAGTACTCTCATCCGATATTTTGAGTGGTTGGTCTCAGCTAGACTCGCGAGCACTTGATTACAAGATCATAGCAGTGGAAGCCTGATTAGTCGATAAGATGATTAGTTGAAGAGATGGCGGATCGATGAATGACCATTCGCTTAAATGTCCATCCTAATTTACCTATGTTACGATATATGATATGATTGGAAACAAAGAAAAAGTCTTTGGAAAGAAAAAGAAAAAATAGGCCACCTATAACCAATAAGCGTGAAGCTACCAATGGGTGAGTATTAGGACCACCATGAGGAGAAATGCTACCTTAAAGGGTAGGTATGTCGAAAAAAGAGAAAGAAAGAAAAGAGAACAAAAAAAAGAAAAAAGAAAAAGAAAGTTCAAAAATGAAAATAAAGAAAAGAAAGAGACAAAAGAAAGAATAAGAAAACCATATCATATTGAGTACGAGGAAGTAATCACAGAGTATGATCAAGACATCTAGGATGGTTTGACCCATCGATCTCATTCTTTGAAACAAAATCATTGAGTTGGCTTACCTAAGGACCAAGCTGTAAAAGAACCTCGACACACAAGCACTTTGAGTCTGGTTCAGATCATTTATTCAAACGCTCGGATTTGAGTTGCATCGAGTACTTTTAACGTTCTCTGGTTTCGACATGGGGCATCCGTTGATGGCAGTAATATGTATAACTATTGGGACTACTTCGGAGCATGTAATATGATACCACATCACGTAGTCCACCTTGGCCTAGTGCAAACAACGAAGAGCATAAAGTTAAATCAAGTCTGGGGTCGACCAGTCTACCACCTTGTGAATCAGGGATACAACGAGTCATGTGACCAAAGAAACTAACCAAGCACCAGAAGAGAACAAGCAAAAGGAAACTTTAAGCATGGCCAGGGGCGACCAAAGACATTAGTAGGCGAATGGCCCCAGAGGGCAAGAAAGGCCTAACCCATCGGAATAGGAAACACACCCATGCATACATGCATACACGTCACATGCACGCATTTTTATCTTGTTTTTGTTAACAGGTTTCAAAGAAAAGGAAAAATTGGCAAAGACAACCCTGTTCAGGAACAAGACCCACAATTCTGATCGGGAACAAGACCCACAATTCTGTTCGGGAACAAGACCCACAATTCAGTTCGGGAACAAGACCCACAATTCAGATCGGGAACAAGACCCATAATTCAGTTCGGGAACAAGACCCACAATTCTGATCGGGAACAAGACCCACAATTCTGATCGGGAACAAGAGTCATAATTCAATTCGGGAACAAGACCCACAATTAAGTTCAGGAACGAGACCCACTATTCAGATCGGGAACAAGACCCACAATTCAGTTCGGGAACAAGACCCACAATTCAGATCGGGAACAAGACCCACAATTCAGTTCGGGAACAAGACCCACAACTCAACCCAGGGAACAAAGCCCATAGGTTGTTTGGGAACAAAGCCCAGGGGTCGAAAGCACCTCGCCATTATATTCGGTGGTTCGGGAACGAAGCCCAGGGGTCGAAGCACCTCGCCACCATATCAACTGAGCTCAAAGTAGCAGGCAAGCCATGTGGTAGCTGGCGCACCAGGTAAGTAAAAATGCATTTCATAACTTTGATAGGATTGTCATTGTCACACACTGTACAAGTCCCATCAAAGTAGGGGCAACTGTAGGCACTGCATTTTTGCATATAAGTCCCGATGATGAGCCTCGTACAGAGGCACTACCTTTTTAAGTTACGGAAGTCATTGGAAACGGACGTCGGAAGAGGAGATTCAAAATGAGTACGTCGTCAGATTTGATTTGCATGTTCACTGCATGTGCGTTCGTTCTGCGTTCGTAAACACGTTTGAATGGTAAATAGATTACGGGCGTTCGTGCGGCGTCTGGGAACGCATTCGAATGGTTGTCTGTGTTTCTGTTTTAAAATCACTAGCCATGCACAAGAAGCCAAAACAAGCCTAGCCACCTCACATCCCATTTTCAACAAAGTCATTTAATAGCCTCCACCAACAGCCCCCACTATTAAATAACCTTCCACTAAGTCAAATACAACATTAAATAACACTCCACCAAACAACAAAACATTAAATAGCCTCCCCATCAATGCAATCCACCAACAACCCCAACCCTATCCTATAAGAAGCATAAGTACTCTCCATTGTTCCCCTAGCTGATTCACGAAAACACAAAGAAAATAACCCTAGGACATTCACGGCACTTAAACCAAATAAACAGACACTCACTCTTGCCCTCCCTCATTCACGTACAAAACAAACCCAAGCTACAAACGGACCTTGCAGACCACACAGCCCTCCAAACAGATCCTTACGTCCCACATCTGCCAAATACAACAATAGCCACTCAGCCCCCCACTAACGCACTCAAACAGCCCTCAACCTCACATAAACAGCCCCACACACTTCACGCTGCACAGCCCCTGACCTTCACCCAACAGCCCATGCACTGCCTCCAAACACCTCACAGCCCCTGACCTTCACCCAACAGCCCATGCACTGCCTCCAAACACCTCATGCCACTCACTCAAACAGCCCCACACACTTCACGCTGCACAGCCCCTCACACAGCCTTACCCTCACACACCCAGCACATCGCCTTCACGTAACAAGTACTCACACACAATAGCCAGCAAGCCAAGTCACTCATGCCACTCACCCCTCTCGGCACACACACACAAGCCACTAACAGCATTCAACTCACCACACATAACTCACACGAGAAGCCACCTCAAGCACCGACATAAAACAGCCACAAACAAATAAGTCCAAACTCCTACATCGACTAAAAGAACCAGCCTGCCAGCCCACTCACATCCCTGGACTCTCGCCTCTCTCGGCCAAAAATAAATCCAACTCATACACACACCAACGTGAACCTCACCATCCCTCTACAACTCAGCAGCAGCAAACCCTTACACTCAGACCACAAACTGCCATAATACATGCACAAGCCGTGAGCAACCACTTTCTTTACAAAGCTTAATTCACGCACCACACAGTCCCTGATCCGCACCCCTAAACCGCACCATCACAGCCCCTAAACCACACCAAATCAGTCCCTCATTCACGTACCACACAGTCCCTGACCTGCACCCCCAAACCACACCAAACAGCCACTGAAACTCCCTCAAACTACCGCACAAACTGTCCACCAAAACTGCCTTAAACTAACCACCGAAACTACACCCTGAAACAGCCCAAAAATCAGCCTTTAAACCAGTCCAGAAAAGTCCTTAAAACAGCCCTGCATTCACATAAAACAGCCCCCAAAAATACACCTAAATAACCACAAAACAACAAGTTAAAACAGTAAGCCAAAATCGTTGAAAACAGCAGCCCAAAACAGTGAAGCGACGAAGGAAAATATTGAACCAGTGAACCGGAGAAGTTGCAGAGCATTAACCCTTTCGACGGCCGTGTAACGCATTTCCAAGAGCCCACTAAAAAGGTAAGACTGAGGGCACCCTTTTTTTTTTATCTTATTTCCGTTATTTATCATTATTTCTTCGCATATATATGATGGATTTATGAATGTTGTGGCCATGGGATGAGTGAAATATGTGTTATCTCTTGTGGTATATCAGATGGAAACTCGGACGTAAATTCCGTAGCCGAATCCGAATGGACGGTAATACGGTCTGTACTTGGGAAAAAATTCCACGTATCACTTGAGAGACACACATATTCGTTTCATCCGACCTTGTGTTTAAGCATGATTTAATCGTTTAGTATGTTATTTATTTTTCTAAGCATGATTTAGTCGTTTAGTATGTTATTTATTTTTGTGCATGATGTAGTTGTTTAGTATGATATTTTTTATGCATGATTCATCTATGTTTCTGCATGTATTAGTTTAATGTGTTCACGAGATTATGTGCTTCCCGTTATTCTGACTTACTTTTATGCATGCAAACTTAGATATAAGTTGTATGTGAACTTAGATGTAGGTTATTCTTATGTAGACTCGGTTATATTATCACATAAATCCATTCATTACAAGTGGCATAAGTAAGAGACCATTCCGAACCCAACGGTTTGAGGTATTCCCTTGCAAGAGGTGAGTCCGGCCTTAAATCATTTTTCCAGTTCACACTAGGTTGCGACTCCATTTTATTTCTCCGATTTAGTTCCCCCGTGGGCTATTCCGTACTCCCAACTAGGCCGCGAGCCTGGAACAGCGTCGCCGATTTCTATTTCCAACAGTAGTATACATAGTATTGCATATTACGATCCAGTATTGGATGTCACATGCTAGGCCTGGGGCTGGATTTGTGTCTACTCCGTACAAAGCATATATCGGATCACTAGCAACTAGTATCCTTATGATCGGAAAGTCATGACCTAGTCATACTTCCCCGATGGCTATAGCACTTAGTGTACTAATTCTGTATCCCTGCGGGATCACCATCTCCATATGACTGAAGTGATACTTCCATCTTGACATCACACCCAATACACTACGATTCTCAGTATACCAGAAAAGGCGTACACAGAACCTGTTAAAGCCCTAGACGACCAAAACTAAAGTATACTGATTGTCGCAAGTATTAGCGATGCAAGTCTCAGGTTAAGATCAAATACACCTACCCTGATTCGAATTCCCATAGACACATAGTCATACTACCAATGGGATTCTGAGGGGTCTATCCAGAGCGAAGCTGTTTCCGTACCATCGGTAAACATAATCTCCTATTACACTTGCATGAGTATCCAATACACAAATATATAAGAATTATGCCGTTAAGCTTCCATAAAGCACACAACTGTATTACTAGTCTATTCCGCATTATCGATGTCCAGTCTCGATAATACTACAACTAGGGATATTTAATGATTAAACCTTTGTGGATTAATATTGTCTAATATCTTATTAATCTGGTACTAATCATATGGACTTTTATCATTTATATATCCAAGTAATCCAATTACAAATGATAAAAGAGCAAATTCCTTTGTCACATAGTTAATTTGTACAACAACACTATGTTCTGTACAAATAGTGATTATATGGGTCATATATGTCCAACAATCTCCCACTTGGTCTATATCCAATCACTCAAGTGTCTAACACCTCAACTATGCACAGGTCGCTCAAACTTCAGTTGAGAAACAGCTTTCGTCAGCGGATTTGCAAGGTTATCATCTGATACGATTTATTCGATCATCATATCGCCACAATGTATGATCGAATGAATCAAATGAATTAGTATAAGTACATACTTGGATCATTGATGAGACCGTGGTTCTTTAGCCTGTGTTGTAGCCCAGCCCAGTTGCGAACTGAACTACTCTTAATCCAATTAGGAATTTATAGATCCAAAATGCTTCTTTTGCTGCCTCAGCTGCAGCAATGTTCCGCTCTTTTTGTTTATTCGACAACAATATCTTGCTTGGAAGATTTACAGCTCACTGTTCCGTTATTCAAACTATATACGTACCCTTATTGCGACTTACAGTCATTTTTATCGATTTGGAAACTTACAATGGTGAACCCAGTCACCTTAAGTTCTATTTTCCCAATATTTTCATAAAGCATCCTTGGTTCATCCAAGATACTCAAGTTTGTTCTTTACTTTAATCCAGTGACCATCACCTGGATTGACCTGATTGCGTCTACATATGCTCAAAGCATATGAGACATCAGTTCACGTACATATCAAAACGTACAAACACTGAGAGAATATCAGCAGCTTTCTAGATCTATCCCAGTAGATCTTTATTCCTAGAATAAAGCCTGCTTCTCCAAAGTATTCCATGGAGAATTTTAATGAAAGCCAAGCTTCCACCAATTATATTTTGGGAATGTTATAGCTAAAAAGCAATACATCATCAACTTATAGGACATTCATTGTCAGTGCCCTCCCACTAACCTTCTTATATACACAAGAATCATATTCGTTTTGAATGAAATCATATACCATTATGATCTCATCAAAACTTTGGTTCCAAGAACGCTATGCTCGCTTCAATCCATAAATGGATCAATTTTAACTTGCAAACCTTGTTTGCAAGTTTTGGCCTGACAAAACCGTCAGGGTGTTCTTTACATCCTCCAAAAGGTTTCCGTTAAGGAAAGTGGATTTGGCATCCAGCTGTCATATTTCATAAAAAAAATATGCAGCATTAGCAAGCATTATCCCAATGGATTTAATCATGGCAACAGATGAAAAAGTTTCGTCATAATCGACACTATGTCGTTGACGATAACTTTTATTCAAGCCTACCTGTGTACATTTGTATGTTGCCATCCATGTCTGTCTTCCTTGAAGACCTATTTAGTATCAATAGGCACAATGCCTTCTGGTACATCAACGAGGGTCCAAACTTAGTTGGTATACATGGAATCCATTTCGGACTTCATGGCACTTTTCCATAAAAGGAGTCGATACCTTGTATCACTTCCTCATATGTAGTCGGTTCGTCTTCCTCAATAAGGCTGACATCTACATGAGGTGAAATCAGAAACCCATAACTCCCAGGTTTTTTTCTGACTCTCTTCGACCTACGCGGTTCTTGTGTATTCAAAGATTATTGGTACCGTTTCATCCCTGATGAACTGTTGGTGTTATTAGGGATATGCCCTATACCCAACTTGTGGATGGGCTATATGCACATGTATTTGTAATATTTTCATTAATTAATAAAATGGAAATATTTATTATATGTGTCTTACATAACTTATATGAATTATCAACACTGTAATAAAGCCCTTGGAGTAATAAGAAGATGGCTTCCACGCCTTATGAGAATCATTACTCTTAAATGTTCATAGTCATAGTTTTGTGAATAATCTGGGCGTTCACAAAGCGAAGAGACTAGCATGATGATATGATCCGCCCTTAAGTGGGGTAGCTGATCTCATAGGCCACTAGCGGAGATCCGTCCGCTTGGTGTATCATATGGATGCATGAGTTGCTCGTGTCCATCGTACTAACCGCTGAAAGTTTTCATATGGAGTGTTTATCTCATGTGTCTGTGAGAACTTTCAAGTATCGATTATATGACTAGTCCTTAGACTTGAGGTTTTTAAAATCTTATGTGTGGATCAAATAACTTTGACATTCTCCTTCTCCAGTTCAAAAGATCTGGTCAATAGGGTTGGACAATTATGACCCATAGCGTCACTATTTGTACAGATCACGGTGTTGTTGTACAAATTAACTATGTGACAAAGGAGATTGTACTCTCATCATTTGTGATTAGATCACCTTAGATATATAAATGAAGAGAGGTCCCTATGATTAGTTCCTGGACTGAGAATGATATGAGACAGTATCAGTGCCCGAAGGTTTAATCATTAAATATCCCTAGACGGAGTATTATCGAGACTGGACATCGATAATGCGGAATAGGATAGTATTGCACTTGTGTGCGTTGTGAGGGCACAACGGCATAGTTCTCATATATATAAGTATCGGATACTTATGCAAGTGCGATAGGAGGTCGTGTTTCACCGATGGTACGGGAAACAGCTTCGCTCTGGATAGACCATCGGAATCCCATTGGTATTATGACTATGTGTCTATGGGAGGCCGAAATCAAGGTAGGTATGTATAGTCTTAACCTGAGACTTGCATCGCTAATACTTACGATAATCGATAGACTTTGGTCTTGGTGGTACTGGGCTTTAACCGGTTCTGCGTACACCACTTCTGGGTTTATCAGAGAGTCGTAGTGTATTGGGTGTGATGTCGAGACGGAAGTATCACTTCAGTCATAGTGGAGATGATGTCACGCAGGATACGGTATTAGTGCTCTTAAGTGCTGGCCGGCCATCGGGATATTATGACAAGGTCATGTATATCCGATTATAGAGACTAGTTACCAGACATCCGACATGTGCTTCGGACGGGGCAGACACTTATCCAGCCCCAGCCTTAGCACGTGACTATCCGATACTGGGATGATATACACAATACTACGGTATACTACACTTGATACAGATCTATATATTCCTGTAAGAATATTTCTGGAGAATTGGGTAGGCATGGCGCTTTGCTAGAAGCCAACCTTGTCTTGTAAATCGGTATAAACATAGTACGAGGTACTTATGTATTCGGATAGTCCGACGACCGTATTTACTGCCAACATATCCGGAGATCTCATGGGTCGCTTCCCGAAGATTCACCGATGACGTATAACTCGCACTTAATTAATCTAAGATTAATTAGAAGAGAGAGAAAATTAATCTGGGATTAATCACGGAGATATTTTATCTGGGATAAAATATTAATTAAAGAGAGAGAACGATTAATTTGGAATTAATCGATAAAATAATATATTTGATATTATTAGAAATTGGATTTCGACGCGGAATTAAAATTGGATTTTAATTCGGGCGAATGAATTAATTTAGAATTAATTCGTTAGCGACGTGAATAGTGATTTCGCTAGGCGTAATCATTTAATTACGACGCGACGGAAAATTTGTTAATTTGGAATTAGCGAACCCGAGCCCGGGATTATTTGCGAGCGCATTCACATTTCGAATTCGAGTGCGGCACGCAAGTTAATTCGAGCGTCAAATCGCTAGTCACATCAAGCGTCAAATCAAATGTCCATTTGAGTGATGTGACAAGTTGTCATTTGATTTGATTGATTGATGTGGTAGTTGAAAGGCATTTATTGTTTTGCTTTTTGACTTTTTGGTTTTTGGGAAATGAAAAGTGGTAAATGGTTTGTTTATTTTTGGAAAATATATAAACCAAAATACTTTTTATTTCTCTACACACTATCACCTTTTACGCATCTCCTCTCCCTCTCTTTTCCCTCATTCTTCTTCACGGTTTGGAACCGTTTCTTCTCCAAATTTCTGGTTGTGACCGAATCAATGAGAAGCAAGGAAGAAGATGTGGTGCTAGCACACACCTTGGGTTATACATAGGTGATAGGGAAACGAATTTATGAGTTTGGAATCCATTTTTGGAGCTTGAAGCTTGGAGCTTCAATGGAGGTCTTCAATGGCCGATTTTGGAGGAGCCACCACAGCCCAAAACCAAGCAGTCCCTGCTGTTCAAGGAGGCCAAACCGAGCTTCAATAAGGAGGAAAATGGTCTTGTTATTCTTCGCAACAAAACCGATCTATGTGAGTAATGTTTCCGCCTTATTCCTTTGATATAATCATGCGTTTTTTATGCTTGATTTCATGATCTTGGGACCTATATTAGAACTCAACAATGGTATCTAGAGCTATTATCAAGCATGAAAAAGTTAGGGTTAAAATTGGAGATAATCAATTGAAGCATGATTTGGTTAAATGGATGATTAAGTATGCTTGTATGTTGATTAATTGAAGTTGTGCATGATCAATTTCATGAAATTGGATTGGATTCAATTTTCCCTAAATTTTGGGCATGACAAATTGGGTAAAATCAATTGAAGCATGATTTGATTAAATTGATTGATTAAGTATGCTTAAATGTTGATGAATTAATGATTGATTGGATCAATTTGAAGAAATTGTGTTTGGAACAAATTTCCCCAATTTTTTGTGTTGGCATAAAGTGACAAATTTGGGTAAACTTGATTTTGAGCATATTTTGTGAAATTGGATGAATGAGAATGCTTAAAGTATGTTTATTTAAGATTGATTGGATCAATTTGTTGAAATTGTGTTTGGAACAAATTTCCCCAAATTGCTTATGTTGGCCGAAATTAAAGAACCCTAAATTTCTTGGTGATTTTGTTTGTTTGATCATTGGATGACTTAAAACAATTGGGTAATGTTGTTTTGAAGTTCAATTTGATTGAATTTTGATTTGGAACATTTTTCCCAAATTAAAGTGGCTTGGCCGAATTCAATTGAATTTGAAATTCATTGTTTTTTTGATTTTAATTCATTGGATGAATTGAATTGATTTGGGAAATGATGATTGTGGATTCAATTGGATTGAAACCGAATCGGATTGGAAAAACCCCTAATTGCCGAGAACAAAAGCATGTAAAATGGGTTTGATTTTAATAGATTGTGTTGGACACTATTTGTCATTATAGTGCATGATTAAGTATGCTAATTGATGTTTTAGAAATATTAATTGGGTGGTTAATTGTGTATTACACTTAGGTTAATTAATTATGGAATTTAAATTTTATAAGTTAATTAATTGGGCTTATTTTTGGAAATTGGGCCTTTAAGGTTGTGATTGGGCTTTTGGGCTTTGTTGTACAAAGTTGAGTTTAGGCAAATTTGGTTGGATCCAATTGGGCCTAAAACCGCATCCATAAAGTCCAATTATGACTTAATGGACCTTAATTATTTAATTGGGCCTAATGGGCCAAAATTGATTTCTGGGCTTATGGGGTAACTCCCGGATTGGATTTTGGTTGTTCGGTTTGACCCGAGTTGACCAAAAGTCCACGCCTTATAGAAATTAATTAAAAGCCCATTGGACTTTAATTAAATAAACATTAGATGTTAATCGGGCTTTGAGACCCGTTGCGATTAAATTTGGAATTTAAGTCGTAAAGGTTCGTTAATAAAAGTGTAATATTTAATTTGGAATTAAATAGTGAATTAGAATTAAATGCGTATTAAATTGGATTTAATTATGTAGTTTAATTTAATTCAAGAATTCGTACTTTGAGTACTTATTCGCAAAACGAGTTTGACTCACGCAAAAATCAAATCGTTGTTTGAACATTGGATGATCACTAATTATCAGATTAATTAATTGGATTAGATTGATTGATAACATGCTTGTGTGAATACATGGTTGCGATGCATGAATAATGTATATCGGATGGATATTAGTCGGGTGGGACAATTTTGGAAATTGTAATAAATTTGATTTATTAATTGGACCTGCGTGTCCAGCCTTATCACCTCTATACTCTTTGTATTCTCTTCTCACCTATTCCCCTCAATGTAAATGAGGTTTCTTTAGAAGTGTAGTGTAACGGGTAGAAGTAAATACATGTGCTAGCTTTGGAGAGAGAAAATGAGAGATTTGATCTAGGATCAATGTAAAGTATCCATCCGCATATCATTATTATTTTATTTCATATGCGCTTTATTATGTGTTTAGAATGCATGTTTAAGGGTGTATGATGATGAGACCTTAATAAAGATAATAAATTGGTAGCCAATTGCACGCGAAAAACCCTCGCTCAATATCAAGTGTTTTTCCTTCCATTGAGTGATTCTCACTCAAGATCCGAGATTGGCATTGGGTTGTTGGCCAAAGTCAAGCCCTTTGTCCGTCGAAGATGTGTTTGAATCACGAGAGCTTTGTTCCATATCGGTGTCTTGTCCAAGTTGTGGTTTGTTGGCCAAAGTCAAGACCACTTCTTGTCCATCGACATTGATTACGAAGCTTTCCATGGTCAATGGGTCACACTTGACTGGGATCACTAGGTTTGTTGTGCCAAAGCCAAGGCTTAGTTGATTCAGAGGAAAAAGGTTAGGTAATACATTGGATGTATTGGCATATATAAGATATATGTTTAGGATTTGGATATCCGCCTACTGGATCTAGGAATTGGATGGGATCCAATTGATCTTCGAGATCTACCTAGTTAATTATCATACAATTTGTTGGCCAAAGTCAAGATTGTGTGATATTTAACGGGATCCTAGCCCACTAGGAAACACGGTTTCCCGAGTACTCGACAGAGGGTTAGAGGCTCGCCGAAAAAATAGTGGGAGGCAAGAATTGAATTTGCAATACTCGTTCAATTACTCGCCATACGCGCTCATTCAAATTATTTCGTCGTTAGATTAAATGTTAGTTGGACTAATATTTAAATTGTTGTTTTAATAAACAGTTGGACTGTATTATATTTGATTATATATAATTGGATTATATTAATCAATATATTTGAATTAATTAATTTCAGTTTACAGTTGATTTTATAGTTGGACTATAGTAATCAATGTAATTGAGGTTAATTAATTTAAATTATATTTGATTATATAGTTGGACTATTATAATCATTATAATAAATAGTACCACAAATCGTTGATTAAATAGTTGGACTATTAGAATCAAGATATAATTGAAAGATTGACATTTAAAACATAATCCTGGGGAAAATGTGTTTAAATGGTTTAATTTTCAAATTGGGAATAAAGTTTCAGGATGGTCCTGGAAATTAATAGGTTATTTTATTTGATAAAATAATATATTAAGCTTGTAGCGCAAGGCGCACCTAATTCGATATTCCAGAAACACGAGGCTTGGCCAAAGGCTTCTGGAATGTTGAAACAGGCAAAGGCAAAATCATTATAATCTTCTGGGAAGATAAAGGACATATCCTAAGAAGGAATAGAAGACGAGCAAGGCTCTGACTTCAAATATGATTGTCATAATTATGTTCACAACTAGTATTGAAATTGGATTTTAAATACTTAGTGTGGTACATAAAATATATTGATGTTCAGAATCTGTTTTGAACAGGATACTGACTTCAATAGAGATTTATCTGCGAATTGGAAACAGGACGAAAGTCGCTGTTTTAACCGTAGATACCTGAATTTAGGAACTACCTTCGGGTTAGTACGTAAATTAGGAAACTGTTATAATGTATCTAGTTTGACTAGAAACATTATCTCTATATCGCGTATAACCCGCTGCGGGTGTACCTTTATATTCTAGAACACTAAAGTGTTTCATTATATAAAGATGATATTGAGATAAACACATTAGATGTGAATAACAGGATTTATATTTTGAATATAAATAATATCTCAAATATATAACATGACAAATAAATAGCTCAAACTGATTTGATCAGTTAAGAAACTTAATTGTGGCATAGTTGTCAGGGACACTACTAAACAAGAATCGTATATCCGCACTTTTGAAGAGCGGGTACTAGGACTGATTTGATTCTATTCAAATAAAGTCTACGAATCTAGTCTATTTGGGCAAAGTGCCTAAAACACTATTTACTTGGTAAAAGTGTAAATGCCACCGATCTGTTAGCCCTACTTCATAGTGAATCAAGTGGGCCCATGTCTAGCTAGGCTAGATATGGATATGAATATTTCGTGACCTTTACGGATGTGGCATCGCGTATGGTTATGTGTTTCTTTTGAAGAACACAAAATCAGAAACTTTTACAGTTTCGACACGAAATAGATAAACAGATCGGCTAAAGTATTAAACCGTCATGGTAAGACTGTAATGGAAAATACTTAAGCAATAAATTTCTAGTATATATGAAAGAGTATAGTATTCTTTCAAATAAGGACTCCTCTCGGAATACGTCAGTTTGACGGTGTCCGAACGGATTAACCGAATTTTGTTAGACATAATAAGGTTAATCACGAGTCGCTCTGAGCTACCATTTCCTTCAACGGATAAGCTTTAAACAGTGCAAGAACTTATTTTGAATAAGGTTCCATAATAATCTGTTTAACAGATATCATATTAGATATGAACGGGAAAGAAACCAGGTTTCTCATTCTTGATAATTTGGGTATGCTAGGCATATGTTTGGATGATACCAAACTAAAACCCAAATAGGATAGGTGCCAAATGTAGGTTATCCTAGGGATACCATAAGTATTGTACTTATACACCTCACAAGAAAACAATTAGATTGTTACTCACCATACGGTTTTCCTGAGAGGAATACCGATATGCAGTGGTAAGTGAGAGCATAATATAACTCGATGGAAATCGGAGTAATACTGTTCAAGGCACTGAATCTTAATGGAACATGAATAGTTCATCCAGGATGAGACTATTACCATTAATCTTCGAATACACAAGAACCGCGCAGGTCGGCCAGAGTCAGAAAATAACCTGGGGTATGGGTTTCTGATCTAACCTCATAAAGATGTGAATCTTATTGAGGAATACCAACTGACTACGTATGAGGAAGTGATACAAGATATCAACTCCCTAATTATGGCAAAGTGCCGTATAATCCGAAATGGATTCCATGTATATCAACCAGTTTGGATACTAGTTGATGTACCACAAGGCATTGTGCCTAATGGTACTTAAAAGTCTTCTAGGAAGACATACATGGATGGCAACATACCAGCGTATAAAGCTAGGCTTTTACGGAAAGGTATCGTTATCAACATTATGTTGATTACGATTCAACCTTTTACTGTTGCCACGGTAAATCCATTTGGATAATGCAGGTTATTCGATCCATGATTGGATGAAGCAAGCATTAGGTTCTTGGAATTATCGTTTTGATATAATCATAATGGTGTACGATTTAATTCAAAACGAAAATAATTCTTGTGTATATAAGGAGGTTAGTGGGAGCGCACTGACAGTGGCTGTCCTATAAAATAATGATAATACGTCATTTCTTGGAAATGATATTCCCATAAAATAAATATCGGCGAAAGCTTGGCTTTCGAAATACTCTCCTAGAAACCGTACATTTAAAAATGTACAAGACCTGATGTATCATACGCTTTGAGCATATGGATTCACAAACAGGCCAATCCGAGTGATAGTCACTGGATTAATATTAAGAACATCCGTTAGTATCTTAGAGAACTAAGGATGTTGTCTTAGTCTATGGAGAAGGAGAACTGAAAGTGACTGGGGTCACTGTAGCAAGTTTCATATAACCGATAAAGATGACTAAAAGTCGCAAACGGTACTATACAGTTTGAATAACGGTACAGTGAGCTGGAAATCTTCCATGCAAGATACTGTTACCGAATAAACAACAAATGCGGGTTTTTGTTGCAGCTGAAGCAGCAATAGAAGCCATTTGGGTCGATAATAAATCTAATAAGATTAGATATAGTTCTGTTAGCTGCTGAGCTAGGCGTCAGCACAGGCTAAGGAATTGAAGGTCTCATCGACGATCCAGATATACTTCTATATCATCTGATTCATTCGGATCATACATCGTGGCGATGTGATGATCGTATAAATCGCATCAAACGATAATCATACAAATTCGCTGACGAAAACATTTTCTCAGCAGTTTGAGCCAACCGTACATAGTTCGGGTGTTGACACTCGAGTGACTGGCTATAGGCCAAGTGGGAGATTGTTGGACAATTATGACCCATAGCGTCACTATTTGTACAGATCACGGTGTTGTTGTACAAATTAACTATGTGACAAAGGAGATTGTACTCTCATCATTTGTGATTAGATCACCTTAGATATATAAATGAAGAGAGGTCCCTATGATTAGTTCCTGGACTGAGAATGATATGAGACAGTATCATTCCCCGAAGGTTTAATCATTAAATATCCCTAGCCGGAGTATTATCGAGACTGGACATCGATAATGCGGAATAGGCTAGTATTGCACGTGTGTGCGTTGTGAGGGCACAACGACATAGTTCTCATATATATAAGTATCGGATACTTATGCAAGTGCGATAGGAGGTCGTACTTCGCTCTGGATAGACCCCTCGGAATCCCATTGGTATTATGACTATGTGTCTATGGGAGGCCGAAATCAAGGTAGGTGTGTATAGTCTTAACCTGAGACTTGCATTGCTAATACTTACGATAATCGATAAACTTTGGTCTTGGTGGTACAGGGCTTTAACCGGTTCTGCGTACACCACTTCTGGGTTTATCAGAGAGTCGTAGTGTATTGGGTGTGATGTCGAGACGGAAGTATCACTTCAGTCATAGTGGAGATGATGTCACTCATGATACGGTATTAGTGCTCTTAAGTGCTGGCCGGCCATCGGGATATTATGACAAGGTCATGTATATCCGATTATAGAGACTAGTTACCAGACATCCGACATGTGCTTCGTATGGGGCAGACATTTATCCAGCCCCAGCCCTAGCACGTGACTATCCGATACTGGGCTGATATACGCAATACTACGGTATACTATGCTTGATACAGATCTATAATTCGTTAGCGACGTGAATAGTGATTTCGCTAGGCGAAATCATTTAATTACGACGCGACGGAAAATTCGTTAATTTGGAATTAGCGAACACGAGCCCGGGATATATTGCGAGCGCATTCGCATTTCGAATTCGAGTGCGGCACGCAAGTTAATTCGAGCGTCAAATCGCTAGTCACATAAAGCGTCAAATCAAATGTCACTTTGAGTGATGTGACAAGTTGTCATTTGATTTGAGTGATTGATGTGGTAGTTGAAAGGCATTTA
Source organism: Zanthoxylum bungeanum (assembly GCA_019454045.1). Lineage (NCBI taxonomy): Eukaryota > Viridiplantae > Streptophyta > Magnoliopsida > Sapindales > Rutaceae > Zanthoxylum > Zanthoxylum bungeanum. The sequence continues at coordinate 44,224 of SKCR01044567.1, read as the reverse complement.
TTGTTTTGCTTTTTGACTTTTTGGTTTTTGGGAAATGAAAAGTGGTAAATGGTTTGTTTATTTTTGGAAAATATATAAACCAAAATACTTTTTATTTCTCTACACACTCTCTCCCTTTTACGCATCTCCTCTCCCTCTCTTTTCCCTCATTCTTCTTCACGGTTTGGAACCGTTTCTTCTCCAAAATTTTTGGTTGTGACCGAATCAATGAGAAGCAAGGAAGAAGATGTGGTGCTAGCACACACCTTGGGTTATACATAGGTGATAGGGAAACAAATTTATGAGCTTGGAATCCATTTTTGGAGCTTGAAGCTTGGAGCTTCAATGGAGGTCTTCAATGGCCGATTTTGGAGGAGCCACCACAGCCCAAAACTGAGCAGTCCCTACTGTTCAAGGAGGCCAAACCGAGCTTCAACAAGGAGGAAAATGGTCTTGTTCTTCTTCGCAACAAAACCGATCTATGTGAGTAATGTTTCCGCCTTATTCCTTTGATATATTCATGCGTTTTTTAACAATGATTTCATGATCTTGGGACCTATATTAGAACTCAACAAGGGTAAGATTGGGTCAATTGTTGAAACACATGAAGTTTGTAAAGATACAAATAAGATTCGCCACTCTCTCGGATAATATTTTCTTATAAGAGTAGTATTCCAGTTCGCGGGTTGATATGTGTGATCAGTGCTTGAGACTGCGGCCACATTGGAAGAACAATGTGAGATTCTTGGGTTAGCACGATTCATGACACTATCAACATCATACCTTTGACCATATGGGTAGACACTTTCAGTACCCTAGGTCAATAGGTGGGGATACAGTGAGGCGATGGATCGTATCATATGTAAATCGCATACAGAATGGGTATATATATATCTTTCCTTCTCATTTTGGGCCCTTGGCATGTTGCTAGATGTCAACCTTGGTCATTGAAATCGAACGACCATCTGATCGGAGGATAATTTATGTTGGATTAAATTATCACGATTCATTTCATGTCCAACTTGAGGGGAAGCCAAAGGGTCACACACAACAAAGTCGAAATCAATGGTTAACAGTGCACAGTACAAATATAACAGTATATATGATTGTTGTAGGAATTGGTCATAAATGGTTCAATGTGTTTAATTATTGAACATATCATTTATGAGGTTCCATAGTGGCTTAGGGATTGGGGAATGACGATTGGGGCACTTTGGGAATTCGAATAAAAAAAATTCACTATTCATGTGAATAGTAACATGAATAGAAAAAAATTGGTTATTTGTTTTGAATTCCAATTCGACCCAAACTCGTATTAGGGTTTTATAATCTCATTAAGCCACTAAATTAAGATCCAATGGCTAAGATTAAATTAGCTTTTATCCCACATCGGATTCTTAATTAATTTTGTTGTCTTTGGAGTACTATATAAACCCAAAGAATTCTTCACAAATTTTTACACCAAACCTTTCATATCTTGGGTTTATATAAGTGAGCAACTCTAAAGTTTAAGAGTAAGCCACTAATTTTGAGGATCCTTAAGTCCAATTGACTAGAGGAACCTCGAGTTAAAAGTTTTGAGGTATTTTCCTAGGCTAGCACCAAGGGCAAAAAACACATGCACTCAAGGTGTAGTCTTGCTGTTGAGTTTTGGGTTTGGTGTTTGCATCTTTGGAGGCCACATACTTTGGTGGCTCTTTGGAACATGGAAGAGCTTGGTGAGTTCGAGAAAAGCTTGTAGATTAGAGGGAGGACTGGAGGAGTCTACGGTTCAAGTAAGTCTTTTTCTTTCTTCATTTTATTTAGAGTTCTTATGATAGTTAGCATGTTTAGGTTTATGTTCTTTGCATGTTTTTTGTGTTTTATGGTTAGAATATATAGTAACATGCCAAGGCTTGTAGAATAATCAAAACAAATGGGTCTTGGGCAAAGGGAAAGTGGCATAATAATTTTAATTTTCCGTTGCGCACTCTCGGACGCTTCCCAACAGTGGTATCATTGCGCCGTTTTTATTTTGATAAGTTCTCTCTCATTTGAACTCGAAATTGGGTGTTTAAAAGCTCGTTAGAAAGCTAACACCCTGACCTTAATTTTAGCATCAAGTTTTTCATGATTTGGTTAAGATTTTAATTGTGAAATTGTATTTAAAGTTCACGCGTCTGCAGAAAAACATGAATAGTAAATTTATTTGAATAAAATAAAATGCAATATCATAATTAAATATTAATCAAAGTTATTTAATGCCTAAAATAATTCCAACATATTAAAACTCATATGCTTGATGATTCTATGTATGATTAGAATTGGCATGATTATTTTAGGGTGCAAGCATCTAGAGACTTTCTAAGAAATAGATAGTGTATCGCTTATCCCTTAGCTAATTAATTATTCCGTGATGAACTAAGAGATTTATTACCTTTAAGGCTAATAAATATAAATCACTTGTTTATAATAAAAGACATTATAAGAGATACAAGTGGGTTGAGACCAAGGGGTTAATAAAACTTTCCAAACTAAAGTTAATTTAACCAAAGGTATTATTAGAGTTAGATAATGATTTGGTGTCTTCCTTCACTCACTACCTTTTTATAGCCAAAAAGAAAAGTTGTGAAGACATCTAGATAATCATTTACTCAAAGCTTACCTTAAAGCATATTTAAGGTGTTGGACTAATTTGGAGGATCTATTATTTATTCATGTCACCAAGGCAATAAGAGCCTAAAAGGTAAGGGTATTTAAGAGAGTTCGCTCCACTCTCCCAGGGAATTTTCAATGGAGGAATCCATTTGACAGCTATTCACTTAAACTTGCTAAAATCCTCAATAATAATTTAAGTCTAAAATTTGCCTCTCATTGTAAAGTTTAGACCCAAAGGGCTTAAACCGTATTGACAGGACTAGGCTTTACCAGACTGACCAATACCAATTTGTCCCTAAATCATACTATTGATAATGTTTTGAATTTTCTGAGTCATAAGACGCAGCGACCCTTAGGTGTGGTCTTATAACTTAGTGGCAAAGATTGGGTGTCCACACCGACTAGCATAAGCTATGGCATGTTTGATTGCCCAACCCAATGATCAAAGAATTATGATTTAATCAGAAATTGGTTGGGAACCTACCTAATTATCTTATTTTATAACGACCGACCCTAGTCGGAGTTATGAAATGATGATAATGGGATCCTTGCCCACATGAAATCCATCATATTGGGGTTGATGCGATTTTCTTAAAATTTTAAAATAATTGAGTGAGAGCAACTTCATAATATTAAAAGCCCATGTTATTATGAAACGTTAATGAAAACATAATCCTAATTTTAACATTTTCTCTTAACATGTGGGTTAAAATATTTCACAAACATTCAAATGGAAAACAGAGTATCACTTCATTCCATCCTTGATGAGCATAAGCTCAAAGGGGATAACTACAATGACTGGTTTAGAAACCTTAAAATTGTCTTACGACAAGAAAACATTTTCTATGTTCTTGAAAGACCATTTCCCCCTGAACCCGCAGAAGATGCTGACCAAGATACATTTGATGCTTGGAATAAACATGTTGATGATGATGAGCAAGCAGTTTTCATATTGCTTGACTCTATGTCGGATGAACTTCAGAAAGCTCACGAAGATATGGATGCTGAAACCATCATCTTTCACTTGAAGGAGTTGTATGCAACTTCCGTTCATACCGTGAGATTCCAAGTGTCATATTCATTATTCCAAACAAGGTATAAGGAAGGATTTAATAGTGGACATATGCTTAAGATGATTGGCTACATTGAAAAATTGGCCAACCTCGGGTTCATCATGGATCATGAGATAGGTCACGATCTAATTCTTCAGTCCTTACCAAAAGAATTCTCTAACTTCATTATGCAGTTTCATCTGTCTGATAAAGAAGCTACTTTAGCAGAATTGCACAATCTGATAAAGCAAGCAGAGAAGGACTTGAAACCGCAGCTTAAAACCTCTGTCATGCTTACGGGTACGAACCTGAAGCCACGAGGCCCAAAGAAAAATATGGGCAAGGCCAAGGCTCCAGATCACCTAAAGCCCAATGGTAAGGTGGAGAAGAAAAATGGAAAAGGGAAATGTTTCTTTTGTGGAAAGAATGGACAATGGAAGAAAGACTGCAGATCCTTGAAAGCCAAGGAAGCTAGGGAAGCCCAAGAGGCCAAGAAGCCCAATGCTTCAGTTATGTTGTATATGTTGGATAATATGACCCATAGCGTCACTATTTGTACAGATCACGGTGTTGTTGTACAAATTAACTATGTGACAAGGAAATTGCACTCTCATCATTTGTGATTAGATCACCATAGATGTATAAATGAAGAGAGGTCCATATGATTAGTTCCTGGATTGAGATGATATGAGACAGTATCAATCCCCGAAGGATTAATCATTAAATATCCCTAGCCGAAGTATTATCGAGACTGGACATCGATAATGCGGAATAGGCTAGTATTGCACTTGTGCGCGTTGTGAGGGCACAACGGCATAGTTCTCATTTATATAAGTATTGGATACTTATGCAAGTGCGATAGGAGGTTGTGTTTCACCGATGGTACGGGAAACAGCTTCGCTCTGGATAGACCCCTCGGAATCCCATTGGTATTATGACTATGTGTCTATGGGAGGCCGAAATCGAGGTAGGTGTGTATAGTCTTAACCTGAGACTTGCATCGCTAATACTTGCGATAATCGGTAGACTTTGGTCTTGGTGGTACAGGGCTTTAACCGGTTCTGTGTACACCGCTTCTGGGTTTATCAGAGAGTTGTAGTGTATTGGGTGTGATGTCGAGACGGAAGTGTCACTTCAGTCATATTGGAGTTGATGTCACGCAGGATACGGTACTAGTGCTCTTGAGTGTTGCGCAACCAATCGGGATATTGTGACCAGGTCATGTATATCCGATTATAGAGACTATGTTACCAGACATCCGACATGTGCTTCGGACGGGGCAGACACTTATCCAGCCCCAGCCCTAGCACGTGATTATCCGATACTGGGCCGATATACACAATACTACGGTATACTACGCTGATACAGATCTATTATTCCTGTAAGAATATTTCTGGAGAATTGGGTAGGCATGGCGTTTTGCTAGAGGCTAACCTTGTCTTGTAAGTCGATATAAACGTAGTACGAGGTACTTACGTGTTCGGACAGTCCGACGATCGTATTTACTGCCAACATATCCGGAGATCTCATGGGTCAGTTCCTGAAGATTCACCGATGACGTATTACTCGCACTTTGATTAATCTGGGATTAATTAGAAGAGAGAGATATAATTAATCTAGGATTAATTCGATGAGAGAGAAAATTAATCTGGGATTAATTGCGGAGATATTTTATCTGGGATAAAATATTAATTAAAGAGAGAGAACGATTAATTTGGAATTAATCGATAAAATTAATATATTTGATATATTAATCGAAATTGGATTTCGACGTGGAATTAAAATTAGATTTTAATTCGGGCGAACGAGTTAATTTAGAATTAATTCGTTAGCGACGTGAATAGTGAATTCGCTAGGCGTAATCACTTAATTACGACGCGACGGAAAATTCGTTAATTTGGAATTAGCGAACCCGAGCCCGAGAGTGATTGCGAGCGCATTCGCATTTCGAATTCGAGCGCGGCACGCGAGTCACATCAAGCGTCAAATCTCTAGTCGCGTCAATCGTCAAATTAATTGTCACTTTGAGTGATGTGACTTGACAATATGTCACTTTATTAAAGTGAATAGATGTGATGTGACTTAAAGTTAAAAGTTGAAATGATGAAAAGCTTTATTGTTTTTAACTTTTGACTTTTGAATTAAAAGATAAGATATATATGTTTTATTTATTTTACTTGGTAAATGAAATAAAAAATATATATATTAAAAATCTTTTTCTCTCTCTCACATGCAACATTTACGTTTTTCTCTCATCTCCCTCCTTTTCTTCCTCTCTTCTTCACGGCATCACTGCCGATTCTTCTTCATTTTCTCTGGTTTCACCGAGCATTTGAGAAGCAAAATGGAAGATGATAAGTGCTAGCACACACCTTGAGTGATACAAAGGTGATAGGGAAGTGAGTTTGTGAGCATGGAATCTCAAAGCTTGGAGCTTCAATGGAGTTCATGCATGGCCGATTCTTGGAGGTTCAAAGAGGACTAAAATCGCACAGCCCACTGCAAGGAGGAGCCACTGCCGTGAGCTTGGAGGGGACAAAATCGCACCTTGTTCTTCATTCATCAAAACCGTTCAATGTGAGTTATGTTTCCGCCTTACTCCTTTGATGTGTTCATACTCGGTTTTTATGCTTGATTTGTGATCCTTGGGACTTTGATTGAACACTTTCAGTATATGATTGAACTATATTCTCAAAACTCTGAACCTTCTACTTGGGTGCTTGACACCGGTTGTGGGACTCACTTGTGTAACAATGTGCAGGCCCTGAGAAACGGTAGGAGACTCCATCATGGGGAGGTTGACTTACGCATGGGTAATGGAGAAAAACTGGCTGCATTGTGCGTAGGGACTTATTTATTAGTTTTGCCGAATGGTTTAGTTTTAAACTTAGAAGATTGTGTTTATGTACCTTCTATAGTAAAGAACATGTAAGGGATATGCCCTATACCCAACTTGTGGATGGGCTATATGTACATTTATTTGTAATATTTTCATTAATTAATAAAATGGAAATCTTTATTATACGTGTCTTACATAACTTATATGAATCATCAACATTGTAATAAAGCCATTGGAGTAAAAAGGTGATGGCTTCTACGCCTTATGAGAATCATTACTCTTAAATGTTCCTAGTCATAGTTTTGTGAATAATCTGGGCGTTCACAAAGCGGAGAGACTAGCATGATGATATGATCCGCCCTTAAGTGGGGTAGCCGATCTCATAGGATACTAGTGTAGATCCGTCCACTTGGTGTATCACATGGATGCATGAATTGCTCGTGTCCATCGAACTGACAGCCAAAAGTTTTCATATGGAGTGTTTATCCCATGTGTCTGTGACAACTTTCATGTATCGATTATATGACTAGTCCTTAGACCTGAGGTCTTTACAATCTTATGTGTGGATCAAATAACTTTGACATTCCCCTTCCCCGATTCAAAAGATCCGGTCATAAGGGTATGATTGGGTCATTTGTTGAAACACATGAAGTTTGTAAAGATACAATAGAGAATCGCCACTCTCTCGGATAATATTTTCTTATAAGAGTCGTATTCCAGTTCGCGGGTTGATATGTGTGATCAGTACTTGAGACTGTGGCCACAGCGGAAGAATCATGTGAGATTCTTGGGTTAGCACGATTCATGACACTATCAACATCATACATTTGACCATATGGGTAGACACATTTTGTACCCTAGGTAAATAGGTGTGGATACAGTGATGTGAGAGACTGTATCATATGTAAATCGCATACAGGATGGGCATATATATATATATATATATTTCCTTATTATTTGGGGGCTTGACATGTTGCTATATGTCAACCTTGGTCATTGAAATCGAACGACGATCTGATCGGAGGATAATTTATGTTCGATTAAATTATCACGATTCATTTCATGTCCAACTTGAGGGGAACCCAAAATGTCACACACAACAAAGTCGAAATCAATGGTTGACAATGCATAGTACAAATATAACAACATATATGATTACTGTAGGAATTGTTCATAAATTTTTCAATGTGTTTAATTATTGAACATATCATTTATAATGTTCCATAGTGGCTTAGGGATTGGTGAATGACGATAGGGGCACTTTGGGAATTGGAATAAAAAAATAACAAATTACTATTCACTTGAATAGTAAAAAAAATTTGTTATTTGTTTTGAATTCCAATTCGGCCCAAACTCTTATTAGGGTTTTATAATCTCATTAAACCACTAAATTAAGATCTAATAGCTAAGATTAAATTTGCTTTAATCTCACATCGGATTCTTAATTAATTTTGTTGTCTTTGGAGCACTATATAAACCCAAAGAATTCTTCACAAATTTTTTACACCAAACCTTTCATATCTTGGGTTTATGTAAGTGAGCAACTCTAAAGTTTAAGAGTAAGCCACTGATTTTGAGTATCCTTAAGTCTAATTGACTAGAGGAACCTCGAGTTAAAAGTTTTGAGGTATTTGCCTAGGCTAGCACCAAGGGCAAAATACCCGTGCACTCAAGGCGTAGTCTTACCGTTGTGTTTTGGCTTTGGTGTGTGCATCTTTGGAGGCCACACATTTGGGTGGCTCTTCGGAACGTGGAAGAGCTTGCTGAGTTCGAGAAAAGCTTTTAGATTGGAGGGAGGACTGGAGGAGTCTTCGGTTCAAGTAAGTCTTTTTCTTTCTTTATTTTAATTAGAGTTCGTATGATAGTTAGTATATTTAGGTTTATGTTCTTTGCATGTTTTATTAGTTTTATGCTTAGAATATATAGTAACATGCCTAGGATTGTAGAATAATCAAAACAAATGGGTCTTGGGGAAAGGGAAAATGGCATAATAATTTTTAATTTTCCGCTGCGCACTCGCGGCCACTTCCCAACTGTGGTATCAGCGCGCCGTTTATGTTTTGATTATCATTTGAACTCGAAATTGGGTGTTTAAAAGCTCATTGGAAAGATAACACCCTGAACTTAATTTTAGGCACAAGTTTTGCATGATTTGGTTAAGATTTGAATTGTGAAATTGTATTTAAAGTTCATGCGCCTGCAGAAAAATGAGAATAGTAAATTTATTTGAATAAAATAAAATGAAATATCATAATTAAATATTAATCAAAGTTATTTAATGCCTAAAATAATTCCAACATATTAAAACTCATATGCTTGATGATTCTATGTATGATTAGAATTGGCATGATCATTTTAGGGTGTAAACATCTAGAGACTTTCTAAGAAATTGAGAGTGTATTGCTTATCCCTTAGCTAAGTAATTATCCCGTGATGAACTTAGAGATTTATTACCTTTAAGGCTAATAAATATAAATCACTTGTTTATAATAAAAGTCATTACAAAAGATACAAGTGGGTTGGGACCAAGGGGTTAATAAAACTTTCTACACTAAAGTTAATTTAACCAAAGGTATTACTAGAGTTAGATAATGATTTGGTGTCTTCCTTCACTCACTACCTTTTTATAGCCAAAAGGAAAAGTTGTGAAGACATCTAGATAATTATTTACTCAAAGCTTACCATAAAGCATATTTAAAGTATTGGACTAATTTGGAGGATCTATTGTTTATTCCTGTCACCAAGGCAATAAGAGCCTAAGGGGTAAGGGTATTTAAGATAGTTCGCTCCACCCTCCCTCTGGGGGATTTTCAATGGAGGAATCCATTTGACAGTTATTCACTTAAACTTGCTAAAATCCTCAATAATAATTTAAGTCTAAAATTTGCCTCCCATTGTAAAGTATAGACCCAAAGGGCTTAAACTGTATTGGCAGGACTAGGCTTTACCAGACTGACCAATACCAATTTGTCCCTAAATCGTACTATTGACAATGGTTTGACTTTTCTGAGTCATAAGACGCAGCGAACCATAGGCGTGGTCTTATAACTTAGTGGCAAAGATTGGGTGTCCACAAGGACTAGCATAAGTTATGGCATGTTTGGTTGCACAACACAATGATCAAGGAATTGTGATTTATAGCATAAATTGGTTGGGAACCTACCTAATTATCGTATTTTATAACGACTGTCCCTAGTCGGAGTTATCAAATGATGATAATGGGATCCTTGCCCACAAGAAATCCATCATATTCGAGTTGATGTGATTTTCTTAAAATTTTAGAACAATTGAGTGTGAGCAACATCATAATATTAAAAGCCAATGTTATTATGAAACATTAATGAAAAGATATTCTAATTTTAACATTTTCTCTTAACATGTGGGTTAAAATATTTCACAAACATTCAAATGGAAAACAGAGTATCAATTCGTTACATCCTTGATGAGCATATGCTCAAAGGGGACAACTACAATGACTTGTTTAGAAACCTTAAAATTGTCTTACGATAAGAAAATATTTTCTATGTTCTTGAAAGAACATTTCCCCCTGAACCCACAGAAGATGCAGACCAAGATACATTTGATGCTTAGAAGAAACACGTCGATGATGATGAGCAAACAGTTTGCATAATGCTTGGCTCTATGTCAGACGAACTTCAGAAAGCTCACGAAGATATGAATGCTCAAACCATCATCTCTCACATGAAGGAGTTGTATGCAACTTCCGTTCATAACGTGAGATTCCAAGTGTCATGTGCCTTATTCCAAACAAGGTATAAGGAAGGATCTTTTAGTGGACATGTGCTTAAGATGATTGGCTACATTGAAAAATTGGCCAACCTCGGGTTCATCATGGATCATGAGATAGGTCACGATCTAATTCTTCAGTCCTTACCAAAATAATTCTCTAACTTTATTATGCAGTTTCATCTGTCTGATAAATAAGTTACTTTAGCAGAATTGCACAATCTGATAAAGAAAACAGAGAAGGACTTGAAACCATAGGTTAAAAACTCCGTCATGCTTACGGGTACGGACCTGAAGCCACGAGGCCCAAAGAAAAATAAGGGCAATGCCAAGGCTCCAGATCACCTAATGCCTTATGGTAAGGTGGAGAAGAAAAAGAGAAATGGGAAATGTTTTTTTTTTTGGAAATAAGGGTCATTGGAAGAAAGACTGCAGATCATTGAAAGCCAAGGAAGCTAGGGAAGCCCAATAGGCCAAGAAGCCCAATTGTTCAGGTATGTTGTATATGATTGAACTTTATTCTCAAAATTCTGAACCTTCTACTTGGGTGCTTGACACCGGTTGTGGGACTCACTTGTGTAACAATGTGCAGGACCTGAGAAACAGTAGGAGACTCAACCATGGGGAGGTTGACTTACACATGGGTAATGGAGCAAAATTGGGTGCATTATGCATGGGGACTTATTCACTAGTTTTGCTGAAATGGTATAGTTTTAGACTTAGAAGATTATGTTTATGTACTTTCTCTAGTAAATAACATCATTTCAATTTCTTCTTTATGTAATAAAGGCTTTTCATGCCTAATAAGTTGTAATGAATGTTCTATTTATTTTAATGAAATAAAATATGGTGATGGTATTTTGAATAATGGTATCTATGTCTTACAAACTAACAAAGAATGTTCAACCTCTAATATATACAACGTTAACTCGAATAATCTCAATTAATCACTTCTATGGCACAGTCGCTTAGGTCATATCAATGAAACAAGATTAACTAAGCTACATAAGGATAGGTATTTCAATTCAAATATAAACCTTATGGAACTTGTGAGTCTTGTTTACTTGGTAAAATGACCAAATTACCCTTCAAATGTAAATGACAGCGTGCAGCGGAGACATTGAATGTAAGTTAATGGTCTGGGAAACGTCCTAGTCTTGGTTATCTAAGAGTTTAGGGATGTGACGCCTATGTCAAACTCACACAAACTAACAAATTGGATGATAGGGCAGTTAAATGTAAGTTTGTAGGATACGCCTTGAACTCAAGAGCATACATGTTCTACGTCCCAAATGAACAAAGAACATTTGTCTCACGAAATGCTAAATTTCTAGAGAATGAATTCCTTCTCAAGAAATATAGTGGGAGTAGACTTGACCTCGATGAGGTACGAGAAGAAAAAACTAACATAAAACTAAACCCCATGCCCCTCAAAAGGGCAATGACGAAACAACCACAGGGTTATGAACTCAGAAGGTCTGGTAGGGAAAGACACGAGCCTGCAAGATATGGTTTCTATATTGATGAGGAATATGATCAAGTCATTGATAATGATGTTCCCACCATTTATGATGAAGCAATGTGTGACATTGATTCGATCAAGTGGCTTGAGGCCATGAAATCCGAAATAGACTATATGTATCAGAATCAAGTCCGGGACTTGGTAGATGCACTTGAAGGGATAAAACCAATAGGTTGCAAGTGGATTTACAAGCGTAAAACTGATGCGGAAGGAAACATCCAAACCTATAAGGCTAGGTTGGTGGCGAAAGGTTATAGACAAATCGAAGGAATTGACTAAGACGAATCCTTCTCGCTTGTTGCAATGATAAAGTCCATTTGAATTTTACTGGAACTAGCTGCACACTTTGTTTATGAGATTTGGCAGATGGATGTCAAAACAACTTTCCTTAATTGGAACCTCATAGAGGAAGTCTATATGACACAACTTGAGGGGTTTGCATCTAAGGATGATCATAAAAAAGTATGCAAGCTTAAACGATGCATTTATGGACTCAAGCAAGCCTCCAGAAGTTGGAATATACGATTTGATGAGACAATCAAAGAATTTTACTTCATCAAAAATGTAGACGAGCCTTGTGTTTACAGGAAAAGTAGTGGGAGTGTTGTTATATTTCTTGTATTATATGTCGATGACATATTAATCATCGGGAATGATATTCCCATGATGCAAGCCACCAAGTAATGGTTATCTCAGAATTTCACCATGAATGATTTGGGAGAAGCAGCCTACATCATTGGCATTAATATCTATCATAATAGATCTAAGAGGTTGTTAGGACTTTCTCAATCTACGTATATAGATAAAGTTTTGAAAAGATTCAAAATGGAAGATTCCATAAGAGGTAATTTACCTACTTGTCATGGAATCAAATTATCTAAGGAGCAATGTCCACATACTCATTCAGATAGAGAGCGTATGAGTAGGATCCCATATGCTTCAGTAATAGGATCGATCACGTACGCCATGCTATGTACAAGATCTGATGTCTCTTATGCTCTTAGCATAATCCTGGTGAGCAACACTGGGCAGCTGTCAAAATGATCCTCAAGTATCTGAGAAGTACTAAGGATGTGTTTTTGACATACGGAGATTGTTCTGAGATGAAAGTCATTGGTTATTGTGATGCGAGCTTTCAGACCGATAGGGATGACAGCAGATCGCAAACAAGATATCTGTTTACTTTGAATGGTGGTGTTGTCAGTTGGAAAAGCTCAAAGCAGTCAACTACAACGGACTCCACCACTGAAGTCGAGTATATCAAAGCATCTGAGGCTGTTAAAGAAGCACTCTGGATAAAGATGTTCATCACGGAGCTGGAAGTGCTTCCCGTGATAAAGAATGGCGTCACGATGTACTGTGACAACACAGACACCATTGCTCAATCAAATGAACCAAGGTCCCACCAAAAATCCAAGCATGTACTCAGGCGATTTCATCTCATCAGGGAGATTCTTGAGAGAAAAAAAGTTATCATAGAGAAAATACCCACAGAAGATAATCTTGCAGATTCTCTGACTAAAGGGCTGACTCAACAAAAACATGATAGGCACAACCGAGAGTATGGTGTCCAGATTCATACTAGTTGGCTATAGTGCAAGTGGGAGATTGTTAGGGATATGTCATATACCCAACTTGTGGATGGGCTATACGTACATGTATTTGGAATATTTTCATTAATTAATAAAATGGTAATCTTTATTATACGTGTCTTACATAACTTATATGAATCATCAACACTGTAATAAAGCCCTTTGAGTAATAAGACGGTGGTTTCCATGCCTTAAGAGAATCATTACTCTTAAATGTTCCTAGTCATAGTTTTATGAATAATTTGGGCGTTCAGAAAGCAGAGAGACTAGCATGATGATAAGATATGCCCTTAAGTGGGGTAGCTGATCTCATAGGCTACTAGCGGAGATCGGTCCGCTTGGTGTATCACATGGATGCATGAGTTGCTCGTGTCCATCGAATTGACCACCAAAAGTTTTCATATGGAGTGTTTATCCTATGTGTCTGTGAGAACTTTCATGTATCGATTATATAACTAGTCCTTAGACTTGAGGTCTTTACAATCTTATGTATGGATCAAATAAATTTTACATTCTCCTTCCACTGTTCAAAAGATCCGGTCATAAGGGTATGATTGGGTCATTTGTTGAAACACATGAAGTTTGTAAAGATACAACAGAGAATCACCACTCTCTCGGATAATATTTTCTTATAAGAGTAGTATTCCAGTTCGCGGGTTGATATGTGTGATCAGTGCTTGAGACTGCGGCCACAGCGGAAGAATCATGTGAGATTCTTGGGTTAGCACGATTCATGACACTATCAACATCATACCTTTGACCATATGGGTAGAAAATTTCCGTACCCTAGGTCAATAGGTGGGGATACAGTGAGGCGAGGGACCGTATCATATTTAAATCGCATACAGAATGGGTATATATATATATCTTTCCTTCTCATTTTGGGGCCTTGGCATGTTGCTAGATGTCAATCTTGGTTATTGAAATCGAACGACCATATGATCGGAGGATAATTTATGTTCGATTAAATTATCACGATTCATTTCATGTCCAACTTGAGGGGAACCCAAAAGGTCACACACAATAAAGTTGAAATCAATGGTTAACAGTGCACAATACAAATATAACAGCATATATGATTGGTGTAGGAATTGTTCATAAATGGTTCAATGTGTTTAATTATTGAACATATCTTTTAAAAGGTTCCATAGTGGCTTAGGGATTGGTGAATGACGATAGGGGCACTTTTGGAATTGTAATAAAAAAAATAAAAAAAATATCACTATTCATATAAATAGTAAAAAAAACTTTTGTTATTTGTTTTGAATTCCAATTCGGCCCAAACTCTTATTAGGGTTTTATAATCTCATTAAACCACTAAATTAAGATCTAATGGCTAAGATTAAATTAGCTTTTATCCCACATCAGATTCTTAATTAATTTTGTTGTCTTTGGAGCACTATATAAACCCAAAGAATTCTTCACAAATTTTTTACACCAAACCTTTCATATTTTGGGTTTATATAAGTGAGAAACTCTAAAGTTTAAGAGTAAGCCACTAATTTTGAGGATCCTTAAGTCTAATTGACTAGAGGAACCTCGAGTTAAACGTTTTGAGGTATTTTCCTAGGCTAGCACCAAGGGCAAAATACATGTGCACTCAAGGCGTAGTCTTGCCGTTGAGTTTTGGCTTTTGTGTGTGCATCTTTGGAGGCCACAGACTTGGGTGGCTCTTTGCAACGTGGAAGAGCTTGCTGAGTTCGAGAAAAGCTTGTAGATTGGAGGGAGGACTGGAGGAGTCTTCGGTTCGAGTAAGTCTTTTTCTTTCTTTATTTTAATTACAGTTCTTATGATAGTTAGCATGTTTAGGTTTAGGTTCTTTGCATGTTTTATGAGTTTTATGCTCAGAATATATAGTAACATGCCTAGGCTTGTAGAATAATCAAAACAAATGGGTATTGGGCAAATGGAAAGCGTCATAATAACTTTTAATTTTCCACTGCGCACTCGCGGCCGCTTCCCAATAGAATATCATCTTAATTTGTTCTTTATGTAATAAAGGCTTTTCATGCCTAATAAGTTGTAATGAATGTTCTATTTATTTCAATGAAATAAAATATGGAGATGGTATTTTGAATAATAGTATATATGTCTTACAAACGAACAAAGAATGTTCAACCTCTAATATATACAACGTTAACTCGAATAATCTCAATGAATCACTTCTATGGCTCAGTCGCTTAGGTCATATCAATGAAACAATATTAACTAAGCTACATAAGGATGTGTATTTAAAATTGTTCAAATATAAACCTTATGGAACTTGTGAGTCTTGTTTACTTGGTAAAATGACCAAATTACACTTCAAAGGTTAAGGACAACGTGCAGCGGATAAATTAGAACTCATACACTCTGATGTATGCGGACCAATGTCAGTCACCGCTAAGAAATTAGAACTCATACACTCTGGTTGAGAGAAAATGGTATTGTTTCCCAGTGGACTCCTCCGGGAACTCGACAGCATAATGGGGTCTCCGAAAGGAGAAATCAGACATTATTAGATATGGTCCGATCAATGATGCCAGACACGAATCTACAACTTTCATTTTGGGGTCTTGCTTTAGAAACTGCAACAATACTACTAAGCCAAGTTCCTTCCAAGACTGTTAGTCAAACAGCCTATGAGTTATTGTCCGGGTAACGTCATAGTCTTAGTTATCTAAGAGTTTGGGGATGTGACGCATATGTCAAGCTCACACAAACTAACAAATTGGATGATAGGGCAGTTAAATGTAAGTCTGTAGGATATGCCTTGAACTCAAGAGCATACGTGTTCTATGTCCCAAATGAACAAATAACATTTGTCTCACGAAATGCTAAATTTCTAGAGAATGAATTCCTTCTCAAGAAATATAGTGGGAGTAGACTTGACCTCGAAGAGGTACGAAAAGAACAAACTAACATAGAACTAAACCCCAGGCCCCTCAAAAGGGCAACGATGGAACAACAATAAAGTTATGAACTCAGAAGGTCTGGTAGGGAAAGACATGAGCCTGAAGGATATGGTTTCCATATTGATGAGGAACATGATCAGGTCATTGATAATGACGATCCCACCAGTTATGACGAAGCAATGTGTGACATTGATTCAGTCAAGTGGCTTGAGGCCATGAAATCCGAAATAGACTCTATGTATCAGAATCAAGTCCGGGAATTGGTTGATGTAGAATTGAAATCCCATAGGCTACAAGTGGATTTACAAGCGTAAAATTGATGCAGAAGGCAACATCCAAACCTATAAGCCTAGGTTGGTGGCGAAAGGTTATAGAGAAATCCAAGGAATTGACTATGACGAATCCTTCTCGCCTGTTGCAATGATAAAGTCCATTCGAATTTTACTGGCACTAACTGCACACTTTGATTATGAGATTTGTCAGATGAATGTCAAAACAGCTATACTTAATGGGAACCTCGTAGAGGAAGTCTATATGACACAACCTGATGTAGGAACTGCATTCCTCGCGTAGCGGAAGCGATTAGGCACACAGATCGAACTTGAATTTTTTTTTTGCTTTCCCCGTCCTATGGCCGAATGCAACCAGTGAGTATACTGAAATTTTGCTTCTATTTCAGACAAGATTTCAGCACCGGAATACCCCCAAAACAGCCCCCGAACTGTAGTGAAATAACGGACTGTTTTGGACCCGTTACACAACGGAACTGCACACAAATCAGCCCCTAATATGCGTGAACTGCAAGGATGTGTTAGGTATGATTTATCACTCTAAATACAGCCACAATACATTCCTAAAAGGTTCCCTAGGTGTTTCCCAAAATCCCGAATTAAAATGAAACAAACCGAGCCCCGAATCAATTATATGATTCACGGTAATGGACAATAAAATAGTCCCACTGTCATGAGATAAAGATGAAGATAATAATGATTTTGATTCAACGCCACAAGGTCTTCCAAGCTATGTCTCACAACTAACGAAAATTAGTGTGGGCTACACTCACAAAAATAAATCCCTAAACGATTTAGAGATTTTAGTCACACATAATATTTTGTTTTTCTTTTTCTTGTTCTTCAATGGAGTTTCTAAACTTTTGAGAGAATGGTAGAGAAGAAGAAGAAGGTGGCTAGGGTTCCAAGAATAAGATTGGGTCAAAAGAAAATCAAATTTTCTTTTTATAATTAGGTCAATTTTGTTTCTTAAACAAAACAACCAATCCCCTCCCCATATGGTCAAATTCGGTCAAGGCTAGGAATTAGATTAAATTTTGTAACATCAAATTTTAATTACCATTTTTAAAAAGATGTTATAAAATTGAATAAGCAATTAACCATATTGAAAGTCATAACTTCAAATAATAATGCAAATGAATATTTAGTTTCCAAAATAAACAAATCCATTCCCTCTTCAAGCCTTATATTTTCGGCCATTACAAGATGTAGTAGTTAATTTTTCATTTAATTTTGTAACAACTCATTTACTTACCTTTAAGCAAATATATGTTACAAATATGAATAGTAAATATCCATTTAAATGAATTAACTACCAAAGTAATATCAATGGTTTCCAAAACCCAAAAATATGAAATTCCAACTTTAGCCTTCATTTAAATTATATCATATATAATTTAATTATTAATAATAAATAATTATCATATAATCATTTATTATACAAATTATACATTAAATTTTAACATATAGTTCCAAGTGTCACATAATTAATATTAATAATCATATTAATAATATTTATCCTTCTGTAAGTATATAATTGGACTATCCAATTATACTAAATCCGCTATAGTATATTGAGCTAGCACGAGGACCAAATGGACCTAAGGTTCCTAGCTCCAATAATCTCAAAATATTAAATAAGCTCTTAATTAAATATTCTGAATTATTAACTCCGGGTTATTCCACTAAAAACCCGAAGTTGCACTCTCGTTGCCGTATATGATATATTAAGCTGAACCAAGTCGGTGTCCATCAATATAGTCATTACATACGAATTTACCCTTCACGAGTATCTCATAATTAGAGTCGGGTCATAATATCCGTTAGACCCCTCAAATTATTTTTACCGTAAGTATCATTGATTCTATAATGAATGATTTATTTTAACTATTATGAATTTTAATCTTTCTATTCGTAATAGAAAGACTTGAGTGCTCAAATCGTTCAAGCACCGAATCAACCCTTAAGAAAGATACTCATCTACTTCTCGCAAGAAGGAGTGAACTCCATGTCTATGTAAAATGTTCCCAGTTACACAACAGACTATGCCCCCAAAGTACGTAGCTATTGGTCGGGACTACTACACCAACCTCACCTTTATAAATCAAAGGACATGGCCTACCATGCAGGAGTTCATAGTACACTCAGGATTAAGATCAATCCATATATGACCATCTAGTAGATCGAAATGACTTTCTTTGTTTAACGGATATTAAAAGAATGTCATTTCCATCTGGTCCAGTCCTATATGATCACATCATAGTAGGTGCCTCCATTCTCATGTCTCTACTTGGACGATCCCGGATCAAGGTCGCCATAGAAATATAGAATGGAACGCATCTATAGATAAACCGCAAACAAAGTACCCGCTTTGTTTGCTCTCTATGGACTATTTAATATTACTAACTTCACACTTAAATCCTCTTGTGTATGACACTCATACACTAAGTCTTAAGGCACATAAGTAATCTAGGGTATTCAAGATGATATATAATATGTGAAAATTAAACAAATAATTTGATAAATGAATGATGCATCATTTTATTTCATAACATGTAAAACCGTTTACATCACATGTAGCTCTAGGGCATACATCCCAACAATCTCCCACTTTCACTAGAGCAAATAGGACATGTTACGTAATCCTAGACCATCTAGGTGACCTTCAAAAACTTTAGCCAGCAAGGTCTATGTAAACGGATCTGCCAGGTTTCTATGAATTTCCTCTCTATATACTTTTCCATATTGTGGCTTCTTGGTTCTTTGGAGTTTGCCACCGCACCACTATTATCGCATTAAAGTGTGGGTGGCCTATCCATACCTGGAACAACTTCCAGATCTCCCATGAATTTACGGAGCTAGACTGATTCCTTAGCTGCTTCACAAGCTACTACACATTGAGCCTCCATGGTGGAGTCGGCAATGCAAGATTGCTTTATACTCTGCCATACCATAGCCCCACCACCTAGGGTGAACACTGATCCAGATGTAGATTTTATAGAATCGACATCTCTCTGAAAATCAGAGTCTGTATATCCCCTTAGGATCTTATCCTCACCGAAATACACAAGCATATATTCTCTCGTTCTCTTAAGATACTTGAGAATATGTTTCACAGCCACCCAGTGATCCAATCCTGGGTTTGACGGAAACCTACTATCTACTCCCACTGCAAAACAGATGTCCGATCTCATGCATAACATAGCATACATGAGACTACCAACTATTGAGGCGTATGTGATATGTCTCATTTCCTCAATGTCTTGAGGTGTCTAAGGAGACTGTTCCTTTGACAAATGAATTCCATGCCGATAAGGCAGATTGCCTTTCTTAGAATTCTGCATCCCAAATCGCACAAGGATCTTGTCGATATAGGATGCCCGAGACATAGCTAACAGTCGTTTGTTGCGATCCTGAAGTATCTGAATCCGAAGAATATAACTGGCCTCTCCCAAATCTTTCATTTGGAATTGGTTAGCTAGCCAGGTTTTCACGTCTGATAATATCTTTACATCATTCCCAATGAGTAAAATATCATCGACGTATAAAATAAGAAAAATCAATTTCCCGTCAATGACGCGCATGTATACACAAGGCTCATCAACATTCTGCTTAAAGTCATAAGACTTGATCGTGGTATCAAATCTTATATTCCAAGATCGAGATGCCTGCTTGAGTCAATAAATAGACCTTTGCAGCATGCAAACCTTTTGCTCTTGACCTTGGGCGATGAACCCCTCTGGTTGTATCATATAGATACTCTCATCAAGATTTCTATTCAAGAATATAGTATTGACATCCATTTGCCAAATTTCATAGTCATAATATGCGGCAATTGATAGAAGAGTGCAGATGGATTTAAGCATGGCTACTGGCGAGAAAGTTTCCTCATAGTCAACTCCCTCTTTCTGGGTATAACCCTTGGCAACAGTCTAGCCTTGAAGGTCTGTACCTTCTCATATGATCCCCTCTTCCTCTTGTAGATCCACTTGCAACCTATGGGTTTTACCCCATCAGGTTGGTCTACAAGTTCCCAGACTTAGTTAGAGTACATTGACTCCATCTCTAGGTTCATGGCTTTGATCCATTCCTCTTTGTCAGAATCATCCATTACACTACGATAGGTCAATGGATCATCTATACCATCACTGGATGCGACAACTTGTGCCTCTCCAACCCCAAGGTAGCGATCAGGTTGTCATACAACCCTCTCACTGCGTCTAGGCGGTAGATCATTCTGACGATCTTGCATCTGACTCTCAGATGTCGAAAGTGCTAAGTATTTGTCAACTTTCATTGATGATGGCGTGCTGGTCGAACCATCAAGTAACTCCTCGAGTAACACCTTACTTCGAGGCTTGAACTCCCTCATATAGTCCTCCTCTAGAAACATAGCATTTGTGATACAAATAATTTGTTACCATCAGGACTGTAGAAGAATCCACCCATAGTCTCCTTAGGATAGCCTACAAATAGGCACACCTAAGAACATGTGTTGGTTTCTATAATATGTCCCAAGGAAAGATTAAGCATTTGAAATACAACATTGAATATATATATAAGATGAAGTATGGCGGAATCATACTTACATTGCTTTAGTGATGAAGAAAATCAAACCAAAATGGAAGCTCCAAGGTTGGGATGATTCGGCCAAGATGAGAAGAGGTGGAAAGCTCCAAGCTTTGGTATTCCTTGCTCTATGATGGTTTCCCTATCACCTCTTGATCCCTTGTAAGGTGCTAGCCTTGCATGTGAGTAGATGTTCCAAACAACCTCAATATCTTCAAGTTTTAGACAACCAAAATGAAGAAGATGGAGAGCAAAAACTGCATGCAGTTTTCGGCAATGGGAGAGAGAAAAGAGAGTTTTTGTTAATTGATTTTGTTACCAAAAATCAATTTATATTTATGCCATAATGTTTTAAATTAATAATAAAATTATGACACCAACCATGCAATGGCTTAGAGTGTCAAACACTCAAATTCCATGCAAAACAATTGAGTGTATTGTACACTATCACCATGCAATGCATCGTCAATAAAATAATACATATAATGACATGTGTCATGTGGGCCCCACACGTTTCCAAATGAAAGTGGGCCCACGTGCACTCACGCGTTCGGGTTCGATATTTCCGAAATACCGAACTTACGTCGCGACGTTAATTAAATCGAATTTAAATAAATAATCGCGCCTAGCGAAATTATTGTTTACGTCGCTAACGAATTAATTCTAAATTAACTCGTATGCCCGAATTAAAATCTAATTTTAATTTCGCGTCGAAATCGAATTTCGATTATTATATCGAATATAATAATTTCATCGATTCTAATAATTCATCGATTAATTCCAAATTAATCGTCCTCTCTAAATAAGGCACTTTATCCGAGATAAAGTTTCTCCGCACTTAATCCAAGATTAATTAAGTCCGAATCAAATATCATAGGTGAATCTTCAGGAAAGCCCCAAGAGATCTCCGGATATGTTGGCAGTAAATACGGTCGTCGGATAATCCGAACACGCACGTACCTCGTACTACGTTCTTACCGATTCACAAGACAAGGTTGGCTTCTAGCAAAGCGCCATGCCTACCCAATTCTCCAGAAATATTCTTATAAGGAATATAAGATCTATATCAAGCGTAGTATACCGTAGTATTGCGTACATCGATCCAGTATCGGATGATCACATGCTAGGCCTGGGGCTGGAGATGTGTCTGCCCCGTACGAAACATATATCGGACATCAAGCAACTAGTCTCTTTAAATCGGACAATCCTGACCTAGTCATATTGTCCCGACGGTTGCAACCTTTTATAGAGTACTAGTTATGTGTCCTGCGTGATCATCACCTCCATATGTCTGAAGCGATACTTCCATCTTGACATCACATCCAGTACACTACGATTCTCGATAAACCCAGAAGAGGTGTACACAGAACCGGTTAAGGTCCCCAACCACCAAAACCAAAGTTTACCGATTGTCGCAAGTACTAGCGATGTAAGTCTCAGGTTAAGACCATATACACCTACCCTGATGCGGCCTCCCATAGACACCTAGACATACTACCAATGGGATTCCGCGGGGTCTATCCAGAGCGAAGCTGTTTTCCGTACCATCGGTAAAACACAACCTCCTATCGCACTTGCATAAGTATCCAATACTTAAATATATGAGAACTATGCCGTTGTGCCCTCACAACGTGCACAAGCGCAATACTAGTCTATTCCGCATTATCGATGTCCGATCTCGATAATACTCCGACTAGGGATATTTAATGATTAAACTTTTATGGATTGATACTGTCTCATATCATCTCAATCCAGTACTAATCATATGGACTTTCGCCATTTAAATCAAAAGAAGTAATAATATTACAAAACGGCAAAAGGCAATTTCATTATCACATAGTTAATTTTGTACAATAATACAATATCATTTACAAACAGTGACGCTATGGGACACAATGTCTAACAATCTCCCACTTGGCCTATAGCCAGTCACTCAAGCATCTAATACCGAACTATGTATGTGTCGTTCAAAAACTTGCTGAAGAACAGCCTTCGTCAGCGGATCTGCAATGTTGTCATCTGATGTGACCTTCTCGACTTTACATCGCCACGATGTATAATCTCCCGAATCAGATGGTAACGTCGAAGAACATGCTTGGACCGTTGATGAGACCTTGGTTCCTTAGCCTGTGCTATAGCCCCGTTATTGTCACAATACAATGGAACGGGCTCAGCTGCTAACGGAACTACTCCTAATCCGATTAGGAACTTTCGGATCCAAACTGCCTCCTTTGCTGCTTCAGATGCAGCGATGTACTCCGCTTCTGTTGTTGAATCGGCAACAGTATCTTGCTTGGAAGATTTCCAGCTCACTGCTCCGTTATTCAAACAAAAAATGTACCCGGATTGCGACTTGTAGTCATCCTTGTCGGTTTGGAAACTTGCATCGGTATACCCAGATACCGCAAGTTCTCCACCTCCATAAATTAAGAAAGCATCCTTAGTTCGTTAAAATACTTAAGGATATTCTTAACTGCTGTCCAGTGACCTTCACCTGGATCGGCCTGATAGCGACTGCACATGCTCAAAGCATATGAGACATCAGGTCGTGTACATATCATGGCATACATGATCGATCCGACTGCCGAGGCGAACGGTATCCGACTCATGTTGTCTCTCTCTTCCTGAGTCTTAGGACACATGTCCTTAGACAGAGAGGTACCACGTACCATTGGAACCAATCCCCTCTTGGATTGTTCCATGTTGAATCGCTTCAACACTTTATCAATGTATGTACTCTGGGAGAGTCCAAGCAGCTTTCTAGATCTATCCCTGTAGATCTTTATTCCAAGAATAAAGGCTGCTTCTCCCAGATCTTTCATGGAGAATTTTAATGAAAGCCAAGCTTTCACCGACGTTAGCATGGGAATGTCATTGCCTATAAGCAATACGTCGTCGACATAAAGGACAATAAAAGTAAGTGCTCTCCCACTAACCTTCTTGTATACACAAGGGTCATCTGCGTTTTGTACGAAATCATATTCTTTATGATCTCATCAAAACGCTGATTCCATGACCGTGATGCTTGCTTCAATCCATAAATGGATCGATTTAACTTACAAACCTTGTTTGCAAGTCGTGGTACGATAAAACCGTCAGGCTGTTGCATATAAACATCCTCCAAAAGGTTTCCGTTAAGGAAAGCGGTTTTAACGTCCATCTGCCATATCTCGTAGTCGAAATATGCAGCTATTGCAAGCATTATCCGAATGGATTTAATCATGGCAACAGGTGAGAAGGTTTCGTCATAATCAATACCATATTGTTGACGATACCCCTTCGCTACAAGCCTAGCTTTGTACGTTTGTACGTTGCCATCCATGTCGGTCTTCTTCTTGAAGATCCATCTGCATCCAATAGGCTTTACGCCTTCTGGTGCATCAACCAGTGTCCAAACTTGGTTGGCGTACATGGAATCCATCTCGGACTTCATGGCATCTTGCCATAAAGCGGAATCGATATTTTGTATCGCTTCCTCATACGTAGCCGGCTCATTATCCTCAATAAGATTAATATCTACATGAGGTGAGATCAGGAACCCATACCTCTCAGGTACTGTTCTGACTCTCTCCGACCTACGCGGTCCTTGTGTATGTGAAGTTTGTGGTACAGACTCATCCCGGACGGTCTGTTCTTGTTCCGTCGTTGATTCATTGCCAGGAACAGTATCACTACGATCTTCATCGAGTTCTACTTTCCTCCCACTTACCACTGCATTTAAAAAATCCTTCTCAAGGAAAAATGCTTGTAGAGCAACAAATACTTTGTTCTCTTGTGGGTGATAGAAGTAATATCCTTTGGTTTCCCTAGGATATCCTACAAAAAGGCATTTATCAGATTTGGGTTCAAGTTTGGTACCTTCCAAACGTTTAACATATGCCCAGCATCCCCAAATCTTCAGGAAAGAGAAACCTGGTTTCCTTCCTGTCCATATCTCATATGGAGTCTGTTCAACAGACTTCGACGGTACCTTATTCAAAATAAGTATAGCACTGTTTAATGCATATCCCCAGAAGGATATTGGTAGCTCAGTGCGACTCATCATTGACCTCACCATGTCCAACAAGGTGCGGTTTCTCCGTTCGGACACACCGTTTAATTGCGGCGTTCCAGGAGGAGTCCACTGTGAAAGAATACCATATTCTTTCAAGTAATCTTGAAACTCATAACTTAAGTATTCGCCACCACGGTCTGACCGTAATGTCTTAATACTCTTCCCTGTTTTTTCTCCACTTCGTGTCGAAACTCTTTGAATTTCTCAAAAGTTTCCGACTTGTGTCTCATAAGATACACATAACCGTAACGAGATGCATCATCTGTAAAGGTTACGAAGTAGTGAAATCCACCTCTAGCCTGGCTAGACATGGGCCCGCATACATCAGTATGAACAAGAGCCAAAAATTCTGTGGCACGTTCACCTTTACCGCTAAAAGGTGATTTAGGCATTTTGCCTAAAAGACAAGATTCGCAGACGTCATATGAATTGAGATCAAATTCGTCCAAATACCCACTCTTCGAAAGTGTGGATATGCGAGTCTCGTTGATGTGTCCTAGACGACAATGGCACATATAAGCTTCATCTTTTAGATTACTTCTTTTGAGCCTTTTGTTTGTCATTTTAGGAGATTCATTTATATTCAAAATATAAAGACCGTTATTTGCAACAGCTGTGCAAATTTCTGCATCATTTTTATATAAATAACACCCAGTGTTTCTAAATACAAAAGTGTAACCCTGCTGGGTTAACAAGGATATAGATATAATATTCCTAGTTAAACTAGGCACAAAATAACAGTTCAAAAGTTTAAGTACATGCCCTGAGGGCAGTTCTAAAACAAAAGTCCCTACGGCCAAAACAGCAACTGGTGTTCCGTTTCCGACCCGTAGATCCATCTCCCCTGACGCCAGCACCCTGCTATCATGCAGATCCTGCACATCAGTACAAATATGAGCACCACAACCAGAATCAAAAATCCAATTTTTAAAACTAGAAGTATTCATATTTATCTCAATAACAAACATACCAGAGGCGATAGCCTTGCCAGCCTTGATATCCTCCCTCTGCACAATGCTCATTCGGCAGTCACGTTTCCAGTGACCCCTCTTGCCGCAGTTGAGGCAGATGTCGCGAGATTTGTCCTTTGGCTTCCTAGAAGCCACTGTCAACTTGCCTTTGCCCTTGTTCTTGAACTTCTTCTTCCTCGCACCTCCAATTGCCTTGGGCCTAGCCTTTGGCGCATGAGAGGTCGATGCATAATGCGCCTCGCGCTTGCTCCCCTTTAGGAGTTCCCTTTCGGACTCCTTCAATACGGATAACAGCTCTCCAAGAGTGTCATCTGTATCCATCAACTTGTAGTTGATTATGATTTGTTTCCAAGTATCAGGAAGTGACGCAAGATCATCTATAGTCAGCTCAGCCTCCAAGACTATTCCCATATTGGCCAACTCATCAATATCGGCGATCATTTGAGCCCGTGGGCCTCAACTGATGCGCCGTCTGTCATCCGGGAGCGGAAGAGTTTCCTTACTAGCTCGTACCTCTTCATCCGCTTATTGGTGCGGTGAAGATCACGCAATCTTGCCATCATGTTATAGGGATCCAAGTCCCTGTACTGGCGTCTGAAATGCTGGGTCATTGCAGCTAGCATAACTGACTGAGCTTGGTCACAATCGTCACTATGAGTCTTCCATAACTCTAGCTCCAGTGGCTCAGTGGGTTCAGGGGGAGAGGTCTCTGAATAGTATACAGTATCCTCTCAGCCCCAAGCACTATCTTGAGGTTCATTTCCCAGTCGGCAAAGTTTGTCCCTTTGAAGACATTATCGCCCATGATTATGTCGCGGATATTACCTTTGCCAATCATCTTGACAACTATAGTCCAACTATAAAGTCAACGATGTTATGGGTACAGTCAAACTGTTACAAGTAAAATAACAATATATTAGTCCAACTAATTATTTAAAATATTGACGAAATAATTTTGAAAGACGGGTAAGGCTAAGTATCTGAATGAAATTGCAAATTCAATAATAGCCTCCCACTATTTTCTTCAAGTTTCTAACCCTCTGTAGAGAACTCGGGAAATCGAATTTCCTAGTGGGCTAGGATCCCGTTAAATAACACACAACCTTGACTTTGGCCAATAAAAATTGTATGCTATTTAACTTAGGTAGATCTCCATGATCAATTGGATCTCATCCAATTCCTAGATCCGGTTAGGTGGACATCCAAGTCCGAAACATATGTATAATGCCAATGTAACCATTACATTTTCCTAACCCTATCCTCCGAATCATCTAGGCCTTGGCTTTGGCCAAAAACAAACCTAATGATTCCAGTTAAGCGGGACCCATTGACGAGGAAAGTTTCGTAATCAATGTCATTGGACAAAAAGTGATCTTGACTTTGGCCAATAAAAATCACGATTTGGACAAGACACCGATATGCAACAAAACTCTCATGATTCAAGTACATCCTTGATTGACAAAGGTCTTGACTTTGGTCAAAAACAAACCAATGCCAACTTCGGATCTTGAACAAGAACCATTCAATGGAAGGATATTTGCTTAATATAAATTGAGGGATTTTCGCGTAATTGGCAACCAATTTATTTATCTTTGTTAGGTCTCATCATCATACACCCTTAAGCATGCTTCTAAAACATCATAAAGCGCGTAAAGTAAATTAATAGTGATATGCGGATGGATATATAAACAACTTGTTCCTAGAACAAATCACTCCTTTCCTCTCCCCGCTAGCACTATTCTACTTCTACCCAATTACATAAACAATAAGAGAAACCTCATTTACATTGAGGGGAATTAGGTGAGAAGAGAATACAAAGAGATAAAGAGATAAGGCTGGACACGCAGGTCCATTTATAAATTCCAAATTTACAATAATTTCTAAAATTACCCTTTCCCTTCTAATATCCATCCGATATACACTATTCATTCATCACATACATATATATTCAAACAAGACATGCTTTTACAACCAATCTAATCCAATTAATTAGTCTTTGTTTAAGTGATCATCCAATGTTCAAACAACGGTTTGATTTTGCGCGAGTCCAACTCGATTGAGAAAAAGTACATAAGGTACGAATTCGCGAATTATATCGAACTACTTATTAAATCTAATTCAATTCGTATTCAATACTAATTCAATTATTTAATTCCAAATTAAATGTTTACACTTTTAATGTGCTTTAAAGACTTAGATTCTAAATCTAATTCTATTGGGTCTCAAAGCCCAACTAACATCCAATGTTTAATTTAATTCAAGTCAAATGGGCTTTCAATTGATTTATTAAGGCTTGGGCTTTGGTCAATGTGGGTCAAACCCAATTACCAAGCCCAAATAAGGAATCACCCTTAAATGCCATAAAACCAATTTTAAGCCCATAAGGCCCAATTAAATTATTAAAGCCCATTATATTATATTTGGACTTAATGGAGTGATTTAGGCCCAAATTGGATCCAATCCTTTTGGCCCAAATCTACTTGGTCCAACCAAGCCCATTATGCCCAAATACAATATTAAAAGCCCAATTCACCAATTAAGCCCATTAATTAAATTTTAATTCCAAACATTAAAGTCCAATTAATTAAAGTGTAATACCAAGATTAATACATTAAACCAAATATTTCAAAAATACCCATTTAATTTATTAATCATGTATTGTTCAAAATAAATGTCCAACATTAATTTTAACAAAAAAAAATAAAATCAACTCCTTTTCATGTCCTTGTACATTCGGCCAAGGTGAATTTTTTGTGTCGATTTGTTTTTCAATCCGATTGAATTACTAATCTACGTCCCGTATACGTTTTAAGTCATCCAATGATCTTAAACACAAAAAATTCCAATCCACTCCAAGTAGCAACACATTCGGCCAAGGCATGAATTTGGGGAAAAATCATCCAATGCATTTTTCATAAAATTGATTCCATATAACATCATTCTATATACATGCAAGCATACTTATTAATCAAATTTCATAAGAACATGCTTCAATCAATTTATCCCAAATTTTAACCTAAAGTATTTCATGCTTAACCATGGCTCCATGATACCATTGTTGGTTTCTATAATATGTCCCAAGGAAAGATTAAGCATTTGAAATACAACATTGAATATATATATAAGATGAAGTATGGCGGAATCATACTTACATTGCTTTAGTGATGAAGAAAATCAAACCAAAATGGAAGCTCCAAGGTTGGGATGATTCGGCCAAGATGAGAAGAGGTGGAAAGCTCCAAGCTTTGTGTATTCCTTGCTCTATGATGGTTTCCCTATCACCTCTTTTGATCCCTTGTAAGGTGCTAGCCTTGCATGTGAGTAGATGTTCCAAACAACCTCAATATCT
Organism: Zanthoxylum bungeanum; assembly: GCA_019454045.1. Classification (NCBI taxonomy): domain Eukaryota; kingdom Viridiplantae; phylum Streptophyta; class Magnoliopsida; order Sapindales; family Rutaceae; genus Zanthoxylum; species Zanthoxylum bungeanum. The sequence continues at coordinate 14,729 of SKCR01044567.1, read as the reverse complement.
TCAAGTTTTAGACAACCAAAATGAAGAAGATGGAGAGCAAAAACTGCATGCAGTTTTCGGAATGTGAGTGAGAGAGAGAGAGAGAGTTTTTGTTAATTGATTTTGTTACCAAAAATCAATTTATATTTATGCCATAATGTTTATTAAATTAATAATAAAATTATGACACCAACCATGCAATGGCTTAGAGTGTCAAACACTCAAATTCCATGCAAAACAATTGAGTGTATTGTACACTATCACCATGCAATGCATCATCAATAAAATAATACATATAATGACATGTGTCATGTGGGCCCCACACATTTCCAAATGAAAGTGGGCCCACGTGCACTCACGCGTTCGGGTTCGATATTTCCGAAATACCGAACTTACGTCGCGACGTTAATTAAATCGAATTTAAATAAATAATCGCGCCTAGCGAAATTATTGTTTACGTCGCTAACGAATTAATTCTAAATTAACTCGTATGCCCGAATTAAAATCTAATTTTAATTTCACGTCGAAATCGAATTTCGATTATTATATCGAATATAATAATTTCATCGATTAATTCCAAATAATAATCGCTCTCTCTCTAAATAAGGCACTTTATCCGAGATAAAGTTTCTCCGCAATTAATCCAAGATTAATTAAGTCCGAATCAAATATCATAGGTGAATCTTCAGGAAGCGACCCAAGAGATCTCCGGATATGTTGGCAGTAAATACGGTCGTCGGATAATCCGAACACGCACGTACCTCGTACTACGTTCTTACCGATTCACAAGACAAGGTTGGCTTCTAGCAAAGCGCCATGCCTACCCAATTCTCCAGAAATATTCTTATAGGAATATAAGATCTATATCAAGCGTAGTATACCGTAGTATTGCGTACATCGATCCAGTATCGGATGATCACATGCTAGGCCTGGGGCTGGAGATGTGTCTGCCCCGTACGAAACATATATCGGACATCAAGCAACTAGTCTCTTTAAATCGGACAATCCTGACCTAGTCATATTGTCCTGACGGTTGCAACCTTTTATAGAGTACTAGTTCTGTGTCCTGCGTGATCATCACCTCCATATGTCTGAAGCGATACTGTTGGTTTATTCTAAGGTCCCAAGATCAAATCAAGACATGAAAACATGCGTGAATACACCAACGAAGATAGCGGAATACTTACATTGATCGGTTATGTCGATTTGAAGATGAATCATGCCCAAAAACGCACTGCCTTTGTAAGCTTACTGCATGCAGTCCACTGCCTCCAAAAACAGAATTTTGAGATGAGAAACGCAGCTCCTAGCTTCGTTGGATGGATCCCGGCTCATGGTCGAACCTCCCTACCACCTTCGCAAGACTTGTAAGTGTGCTAGCACTTGAATTTTCACCATGAAAATCCACTCTTGGCTTCCCTATGCTCACGTTTTTCTGGTTCAAAACCAGTGAGCATTTCATGCTTTTGGCGTGAGGAGAGGAGAGAGTTTGAGAGAGATTGAAGTTGTGTTAAGTTGAAAATGATTTACCAAAAATCAATTTATATTTATGCCATAAAATTTATTAAATTGATAATAAATTTATGACACAAATCATGCAATGGTTTAGAGTGTCAAACACTCAAACTCCATGCAAGACCATTGAGTGAATTGTACACAATCTTCATGCAATGCATTAGAATTAAATAATGCATAATATGACATGTGTCATGTGGGCCCCACACGTTTCCAAATGAAAGTGGGCCCACGTGCACTCACGCGTTCGGGTTCGATATTTCCGAAATACCGAGCTTACGTCGCGACGTTAATTCAATCGAATAATTTCGGCTAGCGAAATTATTATTTACGTCGCTAACGAATTAATTCTAAATTAACTCGTTTGCCCGAATTAAAATCTAATTTTAATTCCGCGTCGAAATCTAATTTCGATTATTATATCGAATATAATAATTTTATCGATAAATTCCAAATTAATCGTTCTCTCTCTTTAGACGACATTTTATCCCGGATAAAATATCTCCGTTATTAATCCTAGATTAATTTTCTCTCTCTTCTGTATAATCCCAGATTATTCAAGAGTGCGAGTTGTGCGTCATCGGTGGATTATCGGGAAGCGACCCATGAGATCCCCGGATAATCTGGCAGAGTAAAAGGGTCGTCGGAGTATCCGAATCACGTACGTACCAAGTACTACGTTCTACCGATTTACGAGACAAGGTCGACTCCTAGCAAAGCACCAAGTCTACCTAATTCTCCGGACATATCCATTAAAGAATATTTAAGATCTGTATCAAGCGTAGTATACTAATGTATTGTGCATATCGGCCCAGTATCGATAATCACGTGCTAGGGCTGGGGCTGGATAAGTGTCTGCCCCGTCCGAAACACATATCGGATGTCTGGTAACTAGTCTCTATAATCGGATATTCATGACCTGGTCATAATATCACGATTGGATGCGCATCACTGAAGAGCACTAATACCGTATCCTGCGTGACATCATCTCCATTATGACTGGAGTGACACTTCCGTCTTGACATCACATCCAATACACTACGATTCTCTGATAAACCCAGAAGAGGTGAACACAGAACCAGTTAGATCCCCCACCACCAAAACCAAAGTTTACCGATTGTCGTAAGTATTAGCGATGTAAGTCTCAGGTTAAGACTATACACACCTACCTTGATTTCGGCTCCCATAGACACTAGTCATAATACCAATGGGATTCCGAAGGGTCTATCCAGAGCGAAGCTGTTTCCCGTACCATCGGTGAAACACGACCTCCTATCGCACTTGCACAAGTATCCAATACTTATATATATGAGAACTATGCCGTTGTGCCCTCACAATGCGCACAAGTGCAATACTAGCCTATTCCGCATTATCGATGTCCAGTCTCGATAATACTACGGCTAGGGATATTTAATGATTAATCCTTTGTGGACTGATACTGTCTCATATCATCTCAATCCAGGAACTAATCATAGGGACCTCTCTTCATTTATATATCTATGGTGATCTAATCACAAATGATGAGAGTGCAATTTCCTTATTACATAGTTAATTTGCTACAACAACCAAATGATCTGTGCAAATAGTGACGCTATGGGTCATATTATCCAACAGATACTTCCATCTTGACATCACATCCAGTACACTACGATTCTCGATAAACCCAGAAGAGGTGTACACAGAACCGGTTAAGGTCCCCAACCACCAAAACCAAAGTTTACCGATTGTCGCAAGTACTAGCGATGTAAGTCTCAGGTTAAGACCATATACACCTACCCTGATGCGGCCTCCCATAGACACCTAGACATACTACCAATGGGATTCCGCGGGGTCTATCCAGAGCGAAGCTGTTTTCCGTACCATCGGTAAAACACAACCTCCTATCGCACTTGCATAAGTATCCAATACTTAAATATATGAGAACTATGCCGTTGTGCCCTCACAACGTGCACAAGCGCAATACTAGTCTATTCCGCATTATCGATGTCCGATCTCGATAATACTCCGACTAGGGATATTTAATGATTAAACTTTTATGGATTGATACTGTCTCATATCATCTCAATCCAGTACTAATCATATGGACTTTCGCCATTTATAAATCAAAGTAAATAATATTACAAAACGGCAAAAGGCAATTTCATTATCACATAGTTAATTTTGTACAATAATACAATATCATTTACAAACAGTGACGCTATGGGACACAATGTCTAACACATGGCTCCAACTTTGTGGTCTTATTCTTCAACACATGTGCTGGACACTCCCATATGCAGAAATGTCGTAAACTAATTTTACGACCATTCCACAACTCTGAGGGAGTCTTAGGAACAGACTTAGATGGAACTACATTAAGGATATACATTGCAGTTTGCAGTGCATATCCCTAGAATGAAGTAGGTAGTCAGCTACAACTAAACATAGATCTCATCATGTCTAATAGGGTCCGATTTCTCCTCTCTGCAACACCATTTTGCTGTGGTGTTCCAGACGCTGTGAGCTGGGATCCCAACACATGCTCAACTAAGAATTCCTCGAAATCACTGTCGAGGTATTCTCCTCCACGATCCGATCGTAGAGTTTTGATTGTCTTACCTAATTGGTTCTCAACCTCAGCATGATACTCTTTGAACTTTTCAAAAGTATCTGATTTGTGATGCATTAGGTAAACATATCCATATCTAGAATAATCGTAAATGAATGTGATGAAGTATTCATAACCACCTCGGGCTCTTACATTCATCGGTCCGCAAACGTCCAAATATATTAGCTCAAGTGATTGACTGGCTCTTATACATTTTCCAATAAAAGGTCTCTTGGTCATTTTTCCTTCTAAATATGATTCATAAACCGGTAAGGTCCCGAGCTTTAACTGGTTTAAGGCTCCGTTCTTTATCAATCTATTTATCTGGTCAAGGTTGATATGACCAAGTCCAAAACGCCATAGATATGTGTCATCATGTGAAATCTTTTTCTATTTAGTTTTAGGTTTCTCAACCTAAAACATTTCAGTATTGAGCAGTGACTTATGTGTTAATGATCTTAACACATACAAGTTATTTTCTAGTTTCCTCAACATATAGGTAATCCATTTATGATATAATAAATATTTTTATTAGATAAATAATAACCATCATGCACTATTTTTGAAACAGAAATCAAATTTCCATGACAAAACAAGAACAAACACAACTTTGTTTAAATTCAAATAACTTTTATTTGAAAAATTGAAAACTGATAACTCCCACTGTTTTACTGAAATAGCATCCCTTGTCCTGACTCTTATAGTAAAGTTACCTTCAGCAAGGTCTATACGTATATTAAATTATTATACCTTTAGCCTTTCCAGTGTTATTCTTCTTCATCTTTGTAGATTTAGAAAACTCGGCAACATTTGCCTCAACACTGGACTTACGAGGATCCACAAGCATGGATTTGTAATGGGTGAGCTCATTAAGTAGTTTGGTCAAAGTAAAAGTCAACTTGTTCATAACTTAGTTGCTTTTAAACTGTAGAAAACTCTTCGGAAGATTTTTCATAATCATGGTCACCTGGCTACGCTCGTCAATACGAGCTTTATGGGTTTCAGCAGTATTGAGATAAGTCATCATCCTCAAGACGTGCTCTCGGACTGATGTCCCATCCTTTATCCTAGCAGTCATCGCTGAGACCATGGCCTCATGGCATTAACGCTCCGAAGGCTGCCCAAACATGCCCTGCAATGACTCCATCATCTGAGATGCTAGAGCCATAGGTTCATGTTTTGCCGCAAGAACCTCAGACATCCCTGCTAGCAAGTAGCAGCGGGCTTTCTCATTTACTGCGACCCATTTCTGGTAGGTATCGCGCACAATTTGGCCATCATTTCTGGCCGGCTAGTGAGGACGTTCCTCCATCAGGACAAACTTTAGGTCTTCACAGACCAGGATATCGTTCATGTTACTTTTCCACTTAACATAGTTTTCTCCCGTTAATTTATCGTTTGAGAGTATGGAAATAATTGGAGAAACCATGGCTAAAAAATAAAATAAACATGGATTTAACATTCATTCATCGCATATTAAAATCATCAAATAATTTTGGCATAAAATTAAAACTGAAGAATTAGACCATGAATAATGAATTAGAAACCTAAGAGAATTACTATGCCACGAAAATCTATCATCCCACAAGTAAGTGTCGCCGTAGGGTAGGTCAAGTACTCACATGAAAGATCGAGACAATCTCAGTCAATTTAATATATGAGGGAATAACTCTTATTTCTATATTAAACAACTACCGTTTTATTTGATCAAAGAATTTTATTAATTGTTAATTATTCCTTTGTGAGTGTAACCCATCGTTTCAGGATTCTTGGACTTAACGAGTGAAGTGCCACCATAGGGTAGGTCAGTTCACAAGATACATCTAGAATCCCTATCCTCTAGGAACCCAAACCTGATATTGACTCAAATGGATACCATCCGTAGGGGGATGAAAATAAAGCCGTCTCGAGGCGCCTTTTGAATCTCACGTATTTGGACTAACAATGGAGATCGCGGGATATACTGTCGTATATCCCTCTCCCACTCACTATTTTAAAATTAAGGTTTTTATCTATAAAATATCTAATATTTTATTTTAACTAGTGTGGATAAATTTATGGTGGCTAAATCATAATTTTTATTTACACTAGTTTGACATAAGTGACCTAACCAATCTTAACTCTTAAAATTGTATCACTAACATTTTATTAGTCTCTACTAATAGTTTTACTCAATTAAACTAATTTAATTAGAGTGGTATTAGTGAGCTATTATATTTTAACTCTAAAAATATTAGAACACTAATAAGTCTAAAATTTATGGAATTCAAAAAGGTCAAAATTTTAAATAAACATTTTAATAAATCTTAGTGCGTTATAAAATCCAATGGTACGTGGAATTGTATCCCGAGTGCAGACCATATTACTGTCCATTCGGATTCAGCTATGGAATTTATATCCGGATTTCCATCCTATATACCAATGGAATTTATTATGCACAAATTAAGCCCAATAAATTAGAATTCAAATTGTAAACCATAAATCCAATTAATCTAATTAATTGATTTCCATGCATATCATATTCTAATTTAAACATTTTAAATTGCATAAAATCATATTTTTATGTCTATATTGATAATGCATTTAAAACATGTTATGGAATGTAAAATGCAAGAGTGGGCACCCTAAGCTATATGACATGTTATTCAAACAATTCGAAATAAACATACATATAACATAAAAAAATATTTTGCATTGACCAGGCTCTTATTTTTCCTATACTAATCTAATTAGTACATAAGATTCTCCAAGGCATCCCTTGGTCTTCAAATCCCGCTACAAAGTGGCGTTGGCTCCTTTTGCGACTTCGGTGCTCCAAATTACAAAAATTGAAATTTTACATTGAAAAATAAAATTACAACAAAAGTAAACAATGGCCTTATGGCCTTACATCCCAAAAACAAAACCAACTACAAAAATAAGAGCCGGAAAAATTTACGACCAATGCAAAATCCATTCATCACATGAAATAACAAAAAAATTCATCATATGAATATCATATTGTGCCCACTCATCTAAATGATGAGTGGTATTTATATCACTATTTCTCACTCATCTAACCTAATATTTTATATAGTTTCTCGGGTTTTGTGAACGTTTTGATGTGTTTTGTGTTATTTTTGCAGATAAATAAAGTTGGGAAATCATTGGAAGCAATTTGGGGCCAAAATAGAGAAAAAATGACAAAGAGGCATTTTCGTAATTTTCGGCGTCGCGACGCCTAAAGTGCGCCAGCCATACTAACGTGCGCCGAGGGACACGTGTCAGAATCTGAGAAATTGGACTTGCTAATGTGCGTCGGATCTTGCTAACCTGCGCCGAACTTGTTAATGTGCGCCATGCCACGTGTCATCAACACAGAAGATCAATTAAAATGCGCCTGATGCCACGTGTCACAATCTTATTGGACCAAACTATGTGCGTGCCACGTGTCGCCTCCTCATTGGACCAAATCACTGGTGAATTACATGCTGCCACGTGTCAAGCTCTCATTGGACCGATCCTATGCATGTGCCACGTGTCAGATTCTCATTGGACCGAAAGCTCAACTAATCACCGTGTGCCACGTGTCATCTCCTCATTGCACCACCTTCACCTCGTGCCACGTGTGATGAGCGGAAAATATATCAATATTTACCGCCCCTTTAACTTAATATTTTGTTTAGTTTCTCGGGTTTGATGAACGTTTTGATATGTTTTATTTTATTTTCCAGATAAAATAATATCGGGACTCAACGAAATCATTTAGGACGAAATGTGGATCAAATAAGGGCAATTATTGGACTTGATATATTAATTTTGGAGATTGGAAACTTGAAAGGGCGTTTTTGCGAAGTGCAGTTTTGGAAATTCCAGTTTTGCGCATCTGTCGTATTTTGGGCATAACATTTTACTCCGATATCGGATTGAGCTGATTCAAGTTCCAGTTTGAAGAAGCCTCAAAGATCTACAACTGTAAAAGAGAAAATATTTTCAAATTCGGATGATTTCATGACCGAAATTGATGAACCATCCAGAAGTGTGTGGAGTGTAATTATTAAAAGTCATTATCAATCAATTTCAAAGCAAAATATTAATTAATAAATAATTAATAAAAATTATCAAATCACCACCAAACAAGATAAGCAATTAGTGGAGCAATTATGGATTTGGTGGAGTAATTAGTGGAGAAATTAATAATGGATTTGGTGGAGAAATTGATTGATGATTTGATGGTGGCAAAATTTTGCCTATAAATACCAAGCCATTTCATTTGTAAAATTCATACTTTCTTCTTTGAAATCCTTAATGAAAAAATAAAAAGATTGTATCTAGTTTGTTTATTTTTAGTTTTCAGTAATTAATTTTCAATTTCGCACTTTTTTTTCTTTACTTTTCAGTTTAATTTCCGTAATTTACTTTTACGCATAACAATTTCCTTTCTTTACTTTTTCAGTTTTTATTTTTCAACCATGAGGAGGTAACTTCCCTCTGCCGAGGTGAAAGGTAATTCTTTTACTGTTACTATCTTAGATTAATCTCCCTTAGACACAACATATTCACTATTCTAAAATTTTACTTAAAAAGGAATACCGCTATATTGGTCGGTGGGCTATTTAATTTAAACTGTTAAACCTGACTAAGGAAGGATACCGCCAGATTGGTCGGTTGGTAATTTAATTTTGGTTCCGCCTTTATGGCTGGTTATTTCTTTATCGCCTACATGGCAGTTTCATGGACAAATTTTACCGCCTTTATGGCTGGTCGGACTTAACTTGACTTAATCAGGGTACCGCCTATATGGTCGGTTGGTTTTAATCTCACAAGTGATTATGTTATACTAAGGGAGATATCTAAGTTAGTAATTAGTAAAAGTAATTCCTTTTATCTTGGCAGTTTATTTTCATTTACTTTCCCGCTTTTACTTTCTCGCAGTTACTTTTTAGCATTTTTATTTTATGTCTTTTAAGTTTTCATTAGCCATAGCTATGTATTGTAACTAAGTTAATATCTAGGGTTGTGATGAATTTCAATATAACCGGTTTATAAGGGGTTAGATTATAGGTTGGGTAATTTAAAGATTTATTTATTGAGTCTTAATCTTAATGCTTTTTATTAACTGGCCATTAATAAAATTGATTAGGTAAACTTAAAATGAACTAGACATAGGGATTTAAAGTTTAAAGACCTTAGACTCAATAACCCACGATCTTCCTTGAGGATAGATAACCCTTTTAATAGATTTCCTTACAGGATAGGAATATACCTGTCGGGCGGGGGTAGCCATAATTGGAACTTAATCTTAATGAATCTAGGTAATTTGGTTGACATAGACATATGGTTCAATTGGATTATACTAGGTATTTGAAATTGACCATCGGAAGAGGCTTTTACATAAATTAGTGTTTCAGGTTAATAAATCAATATATTACCCAACTTTAAGATAACCACTTCATCTTTTAAATAATATTGGAATTAATCACAACCCTGGATAGTTTTTATAAATTTGGATTTTTCTCAACCTACTTTTAAGCAATTTTATTTACTTGTTTTAAATTTAGAATCATCGTCATTTCAAATCAATCAATCAAACAACCTTTTAGATACTGGTAATCAGTTGGCCCCATAAATTAATAACAAAAAGGTTTTAAGTCCTCGTGGGATCGATACTTTTTATACTACTTGAACGATACGTGCGCTTGCGTTATACGTGTGTGATTACGCCGGTCAAGTTTTTGGCGCCGTTGCCGGGGACTTATTTATCTTTCATTATTAGTTTACGGGTTAGTTTCGTTACTTGTATCTTGTTTTTTTTTTTTCTTATTGTTTTTGTTTTCTTGTGTTTCAGGTTCTCAGACATTTAATGAGACGAGCCAGAAGCTTTGAAATCCATCCGCTTGACCCTGAGATTGAAAGAACCATCAGACAGTTGAGAAGAGAAAGGCGAGAAGGCCAAGAAGCAATTGTTAACATGGAACCTGAACCTTTGGAGGTTGCACCACCAATTCCCATTCGAGACAGAACCATTCCGGTGGTAGATGGCCTCACTTCCTGTATTGTACTTCCTCCATTACCAGCAAATGCAGGAGATATCAAAACTTGCATTCAGATGATTCAGCAGTCAGTACAATTTGGGGGGAATGCAACTGAAGATCCTAACGCCCACATCAGCAACTTCCTGGAAGTTTGTGGCACTTTCAATTACAACCGAGCATCAGAAGAAGCAATGAGACTGCGAGTTTTATCACAACATGGAACACTCTAGCCACCAAATTCCTTGCAAAATACTTTCCACAAGCCAGAACTGCAAAGTTGAGGAATGACATCACATCCTTTGTGCAGCAAGATTCAGAATCCTTGTACGAAGCTTGGGAAAGATACAAAGATCTGCTCCGGAAATGTCCTCACCATGAGATTCCAAAATGGCTTCAAGTCCAAACTTTCTATAATGGACTTTCTGGACTGATGAAAACCACAGTTGATGCTGCTGCTGGAGGAGCTTTGATGTCAAAAGGAGAAGATCAAGCCTGGGACCTAATCGAAGAGATGGCCAATAACAATTCCTTGTGGCCAACATAAAGGAGCTTGATTCAAAGAATTGCAGGAATTTATGAAGTTGGAGCCAACACAGCAGTTAGTGCCAAACTGGACCAAATATGCAAATTCATGGAGACTCTCAACACTCAAACCAATATTGGAGCAACAAGTTCAACATATGGAGGAGCACCAGAGCTAACTCAACCTGAAGAAATGGTGAATTATGTCAACAATTTCAACAGACAGGGAAACAATCCATATTCCAACACCTACAACCCAGGGTGGAGGAATCATCCCAATTTTTCATGGAGCAACAATTCTGGACAAAGGAACAATCCACCACCAGGATTTCAGCAACAGAAAAATCCACCACCTGTATTCCAGCAACATAACAAAGGCCAGGAGCATGAAAAATAACCAGTAATGGCAGAAGTGCTGGCTCAGTTAAAAAAATACGATGTTATGATTCAGAACCAATCAACTTCTATCAAAGCACTGGAAAATCAGATTGGACAACTGGCCAATGCTCAGAGTTACAGACCACCAGGAAATCTTCCCAGCAACACAGAACCGAATCCAAGGAACCGAGGGAAGGAGCAATGTCAAGCCATCACCTTGAAAAGTGGTACTGAAATCAACAAAGATGTTGGAATCAAGACAACCATTGAAGTTGTTCCAAAAGAAGCAGAGCAACAGATGGAGGAAAAAGAAGCAAAGGAAAAAGAACAGATTACTCCACCTCCACCTTTTCCTCAGCGTCTTCAGAAAAACAAACTGGACAAGCAGTTTGCTCGATTCCTGGAAGTATTCAAAAAGCTGCACATCAATATTCCATTTGCAGAAGCCTTGGAACAAATGCCCAGCTATGTCAAATTCATGAAAGATATTCTTTCACGAAAATGAAGATTGGGAGATTACGAGACAGTAGCATTGACGGAAGAATGCAGTGTTGGAAAAAATAACCAAGCCCCAAGATCAACAAGAACAAGCAAAATATATAAATACATGAATGAATAAATTGAAGTATGGCGGAATCATACTCACAATACTTGAAAATGGATGCTTAGATGATGCGAAAACTCCTCCCTTGTGCAGTGAAGCTCTCGGCCAAGAAGAAAAGAGGGACTCCAAGTCGAGTTTGATCCTTCCAAGCTCAAGGATTAGCTTCCCATATCACCTATGTATGATCCCTTGAAGGTGCTAGCCTTTGTTGTGATTTTGAATGCACAACTTCTTCAAATCTTGCCACAAAAATTGAAGAAAGGAGAGCCAAAAACTGCTTGCAAGTTTCGGCAATGTGAGAGAGAAAAGTTGAATGATTTTGTTACAAAAAATCAATTTATATTTATGCCATAATATTTATTAAATTAATAATAAACTTATGACACAAATCATGCAATGGCTTAGAGTGTCAAACACTCAATTTCCATGCAAAACCATTGAGTGCATTGTACACTATCTCCATGCAATGCATTAGAATTAAATAATGCATAATATGACATGTGTCATGTGGGCCCCACACGTTTCCAAATGAAAGTGGGCCCACGTGCACTCACGCGTTCGGGTTCGATATTTCTGAAATACCGAACTTACGTCGCGACGTTAATTAAATCGAATTTAAATAAATAATTGCGCCTAGCGAAATTATTATTTACGTCGCTAACGAATTAATTCTAAATTAACTCGTTTGCCCGAATTAAAATCTAATTTTAATTTCGCGTCGAAATCGAATTTCGATTATTATATCGAATATAATAATTTTACGATTAATTCCAAATTAATCGTTCTCTCTCTATGTATAGTACTTTATCCAAGATAAAGTCTCTCCGTAATTAATCCAAGATTAATCGAGTTTGAATCATACGTCATTGGTGAATCTTCGGGAAGCGACCCAAGAGATCTCTGGATATGTTGGCAGTAAATACGGCCGTCGGATTATCTGAATACGTACGTACCAAGTACTACGTTTTTACCGATTTACAAGACAAGGTTAGCCTCTAGTAAAACGCCATGCCTACCCAATTCTCCAGAAATATTCTTATTGGAATATAAGATCTATAATAGGCGTAGTATACCGTAGTATAGTGTATATCGAACCAGTATCGGATGATCACATGTAAGGCTTGGGGCTGGAGATGTGTCTGCCCCGTACGATACACATATCGGACATCAAGCAACCAGTCTCTTTGAATCGGATAATCCTGACCTAGTCATATTATCCCGATGGTTGCAACCATTATAGAGTACTAGTTCTGTATCCCTCGCGATCATCATCTCCATATGTCTGAAGTGATACTTCCATCTTGACATCACACCCAATACACTACGATTCTCGATAAATCCAGAAGAGGTGTACACAGAACCCGTTAAAGCCCTGGACCACCAAAACTAAAGTTTACCGATTGTCGTAAGTACTAGCGATGCAAGTCTCAGGTTAAGATCATATGCACCTACCCTGAAGCGGACTCCCATAGACACGCAGACATATTACCAATGGGATTCCGCGGGGTCTATCCAGAGCGAAGCTGTTTTCCGTACCATCGGTAAAACACAACCTCCTACCGCACTTGCATAAGTATCCTATACTTAAATATATGAGAACTATGTCGTTGTGCCCTCACAGCATACACAAGTGCAGTACTAGTCTATTCCGCATTATTGATGTCCAATCTCGATAATACTACGACTAGGGATATTTAATGATTAAACCTTTATGGATTGATACCGTCTCATATCATCACAATCTGGAACTAATCATAGGGACTCTTACCATTTATATCAGAATTAAATAAATACAAAACGGTAAAAGGCAATTTCATTACTATATAGTTAATTTTGTACAATAATACATCATTTACAAATAGTGACGCTATGGGTCATAACTGTCTAACAATCTCCCACTTGGCCTATAGCCAGTCACTCAAGCATCTAATACCTGAACTATGTATGTGTCGCTCAAACTTTTCCCGAGGAATTATTTTCGTCAGCGGATCTGCAATGTTGTCCTATGATGCGATCTTTTCGATCTTCACATCGCCACGATGTATGATCTCTCGAATCAGATGGAATCGTCGAAGAACATGTTTGGATCGTTGATGAGACCTTGGTTCCTTAGCCTGCGCTATGGCCCCGCTATTGTCACAATACAATAAAACGGGCTCATCTGCTAATGGAACTACTCCTAATCCAACTAGGAATTTTCGGATCCAAACCGCTTCCTTTGCTGCTTCAGCTGCTGCAATGTACTCCGCTTCAGTTGTTGAATCGGCAACAGTATCTTGCTTGGAAGATTTCCAGCTCACTGCTCCGTTATTCAAGCAAAATATGTACCGGTTTGCGACTTGAAGTCGTCTCTGTCGGTTTGGAAACTTGCATCGGTATATACCCAGATACCTCAAGTTCTCCATCTCCATAGATTAAGAAAACATCCTTAGTTCTCTTAAGATACCTAAGGATACTCTTAACCGCCATCCAGTGATCCTTTCCTGGATCGGCCTGATATCGACTACACATGCTCAAAGCATAGGACACATCAGGTCGTGTACATATCATGGCATACATGATCGATCCAACTGCCGAGGCGAACGGAGTCCGACTCATGTTGTCTCTCTCATCTTGTGTTTTAGGACACATGTCCCTAGATAGATAGACGCCATGTGATGTTGGCAACAGTCCCCTCTTGGACTGATCCATGTTGAATCTCTTCAACACTTTATCAATATATGTACTCTGGGAGAGTCCAAGTAGCCTTCTAGATCTATCCCTGTAGATCTTTATTCCTAGAATAAAAGCTGCTTCTCCCCAGATCTTTCATGGAGAATTTCAATGAAAGCCTAAGCTTTCACCGACGTTAACATGGGAATGTCATTGCCTATAAGCAATACATCGTCGACATAAAGGACAATAAAAGTCAGTTCACTCCCACTAACCTTCTTATATACACAAGGATCATCTACGTTTTGAATGAAATCATATTCTTTTATGACCTCATCAAAACGTTGGTTCCATGACCTCGATGCTTGCTTCAGTCCATAAATGGACCGATTTAACTTACAAACCTTGTTTGCAAGTCTTGGTGCGATAAAACCGTCAGGTTGTTGCATATAAACATCCTCCAACAGGTTTCCGTTAA